>JAUMJK010000636.1:600000-839655 GCA_033558105.1 Coccyzus lansbergi | reverse complement strand
GATGTGGCGCTCTCCCTGCCGCGGTGCACGCTGGGATTGGAATCGCTGTGGGGCGGGGCCCTCTGGCATTTGTAGTCACGGCGGGGCGCGGCTCTCTCCCTGCTGCGGTGCACGCTGGGATTTGTAGCCGCGGAGGTGTGGCACGCTCCCTGCTGCGGTGCACGCTGGGATTTGTAGTCGCGGTGGGGGGTGGCAGTGAAAATGATTCCTGGTAGTGTTGAGCTGGGGGTGTTTGTGGACGACACTAGACTGGGGCAAAACGTCGATGGGAAGGGAGACTCTGCAAAAGGATCTGAACAGGCCGGATCAGTGGGCTGAGGCCAACGGGATGAGGTTTAACAAGGCCAAGTGCAGAGTGCTTGGGGAAGAGTAGCTGGAAAGCTGCCTGGAGGAGAAGGACATGGAGGTGTTGATTGAAAGTTGACTGAATGTGAGTCAGCAGTATGCCCAGGTGGCCAAGGAGGCCAATGGCATCTTGGCTTGTATCAGAAACAGCATGACCAGCAGGTCCATGGAGGAGATTCTGTCCCTTTTATCAGCACTGGTGAGACTGCACCTTGAATACTATGTTCAGCTTTGGGCTCCTCAGCAAGGTGCCTGGATAGGCTGGGCAGTTTCTTACCATCCTTGGAGATTTTCAATACCGAGCTAGCAAAAGCTTGGAGAAAACTGGTCTGACCCCATAGCTGATCTGCTTGGAGGTAGTAGTTGGACTAGAGATCGCTGGAGGTCCCTTCAAACTTGAATTTTGCCATAATCCTGAAATGCACGAGTTTTGCAAGATGTGGCCTGTCGGTGTTCCGGAAAGAGTGGGCAAGAGCTGTACTTCATACTTTCATGTTTAGGGCAGTCACATGGTGAGGGAAATCTTTATTTATTTGTTGCATTTAATTTTTTTTTTGAATTTGGGGTACATCTTTAAATTTCTTGATGTTGAAAAGTACAATAAACTTCTTATTTAACCTCCATTTTCCGTTTTTTTCTGCCCCCTTCTGATTTCACGTGCTTTAACTGCTGATGATTGTATAAAAGGTGGCAATTTCAGTATCTGTCCCTGTTCTGAACAAAGGCTGACTGTGATTTGCAGTCCTGGACGTAGGTTTGGACTGTATCTCACTTTACTTTACAAAGCAGGTACTCAAAAGAATTCTGGGATATAGTCAAGGGCCTACAGGCTCTTGCTGGCAGAACTGGGGAACAAGTGTGGCTCTCAGGGTGGCTGATGATAGTAACATGCTTTTTTGTCAGGTTGTTTAGTTGAAGGGAAGCAGATACAGTCTGCTCTGTTTTAAGTTATCTTCATGTTTGGATTTTTTTCTGAGCAGTGCACCCCTGATGTGAAGTAGTTGTGGATAAATTGGTGTTTTTTTTAAAAAAAAATTTTTAAATTTATGCTTCTAAAAAAAGATCCGCAGGATTACGTGTTTCGGATGAGCATTCTAGCTCATCAGTTTAACAATCTGAGTGTGACTGATGTTTTTTCCTTACAGTGTGTGCATATTGGAACAAGCAGGCTCAGAGCTTCCAAAGCAGCAACACAAGTTATCTTAAATGTTCCTGAAACTAGGGTCAGTCCTCTGGGAAATGGCTTGCAAGTAGCTTCCGAAGATTCTGGGCTCTCAACATGCACAGTAGGTAACTTGTAAAGAGAAGGGTTTTTTGTTACTGTTCATGTGTGTTCATTTCCTTGTGAAATTAAATTGCATTCTTTCAGTGTTTATTATCAATTGTTCCTCAAACTTAAGCTAGGAAATAGAACTTTTAAGGCTTTTGTAAATGATTTGTGATTAGATTTTCTGTGAAGATTAACATGATTTTTTCTTGAAATTATGCTTCACTTAAGGAAGAGGCCATTTAGAAATAAATCTTGACAATCTGAAGTGTAATTTATACACAAAACCAGCAAAGCTATATTAATAGCTGATAAAATGGCTTTTTTTTTTTTTTTTTTCTTTTTCCTCAATGAGGTTGGACTTTGGATTGATGCTGGGAGCAGGTATGAAAATGAGAAGAACAATGGAACTGCTCACTTCCTTGAGCACATGGCTTTCAAGGTCAGTATCAGCATTGTAGTAGAAGTTTACAGTCAATGTCTAAGTTGTTTATCTTTAAAGATTAGTGATAAGAACTTTGTCAGAATTGTATAAGTAGATCTTCCAAATTGAGGAGAGGGGAAGAAAAAAGCGGAGAACTTAGTTTGTTTTCCATTAGAAAATGAAGCTGAAGTCCTAGTTCTGTTTAGGTGATATACAAATATAGATTAATAAGACAAATCAATTTTTTAACTCATTTAACTTCTTGTAGAATTCTTAGAAGACACACAGTGCAACTTTTACTGGCTTTTTATTTTTATTTGGGAGTGTAGTAAGATTTCTGTCTAACTTTCAAGCTTGGATAGATTAGTATGCCAGTTTTTCTTTCCAGAAGACTTTATTTCTCTTGACCTTGAATTTTTCAGACTAGAAGTAGTAATGATGAGTAGAATTAAAGGGCCTAGTTTGATTTTTCTTATCATTTTATTTCAGGGAACAAAAAAGAGATCTCAGTTTGACCTTGAACTAGAGATTGAGAACATGGGAGCTCACCTGAATGCATATACATCCAGGGAACAAACTGTGTACTATGCAAAGGCTTTTTCTGAAGACTTACCCAAAGGTAACTGCTTTCATTCATCAAAAAAGCAGAAAAAAAAAGAAATGCTTATCTAGCTCCCGATGAGACAACAGAGAATGATGCTTTTGAAGTGTACAGTCCCTTCCATCCTGATGAAAATCCTTTCTTGAGCTTCACAGGAATGTGGGAATGCAGGTTTGGAAAGGAGAGTGCCAGCAGGGAAGAAGATATTTGAAATGCTCTCTCCCTGCACAGCAAGTCTTTTGTCCCTGTGCAGATCTTATTAGCCAGTCAAAAGCCACTTGGTCTTTGGGGTGGGTTTTATTTTTGCAACCAGATTTTTCTGGTAGTCTGAACACGTGCTTTTCATTCCCATCTCTCTTTTCAATTAGCTGTGGAAATTCTCGCTGACATCATTCAGAACAGTACACTGGGAGAAGCAGAGATTGAGCGGGAGCGAGGAGTTATACTTCGAGAGATGCAAGAAGTTGAAACTAACTTACAAGAAGTTGTCTTTGATTACCTTCATGCTACAGCCTATCAGAACACAGCCCTAGGACGGACAATTTTAGGACCCACTGAAAACATCAAGTATGTTCAGATTTTAATTATGTGGGAATTTCTGTATGCTGAAAGGACTCATCTGAAAATGTAGGGAACAGCATCAGTTTTTGGTTTTACCTGAAAAGTAGCTGAAATTGCACTTGGATATAACTGTGAGAAGAATTCCCTATTCCCTTACTTCCCCTGCATGGAGTCACCAAAGGGTGTGTGAACTTCAGGTGTCCACTGCAAGTCTTCATTATCTGCCATATTTTTTTCTGTTCGATAAAAATTGGAAATTCTCCTTTTTCTCACTGGTCAATTGTTGGGCATTATCTTTAATGCAGCTGTGTCTGCACTGCTCTGTAAGTATTTATTTATTCCAATGCAGAGGCTGCTAAATGTGCTGGTTTCACATTGGCATGAGATCATTAGAGGATCCTATATCCACCTGATTGAATAGTAATTCTCATTCTTTTGCAGGAAGCTGGAAAGCCTTTGAAAGTCAAAATATGTCAAGTTCCTATTCCCTTTTTTGGGAAATCACACTTACTTTAGCTTTCCCTTTCTAGGCACAGTTCTGCATTGGCAGAACTTACAATTTTTTTCATTATTTTGATAGTGTACTGTCCTGTGTGTTTAGCTCTTATTACTGTAGTAAACTCTCACAGTAGTGATGTTTCCTTGACTGTTTCTAGATCCATAAACCGTAATGACTTGGTGGAGTACATAACAACGCATTACAAAGGACCCAGAATGGTTCTGGCTGCTGCTGGAGGTTAGTATGAGATATTCACCCTGGATCATGTGCAACTACACTTAAAACCACGGTTTTCAGGGTTTCCAGGAACAGCGTTATGAATTACCCATTGTTCAGTAGGTCCTGGAAATTCATTGTTAGGCCTGCATGTTTTGTGCCTTCATAGCCTTTGAACTTTTGTTCCCTCTTCCCCTCAGTAATGTTCCAGAAATGTTCTTAAACCAGTAGTTAGAAGTGTATGGGAGGCCAAGGTCATTCTTCCATGAGGGCAGGAAGAGAGGTGTAGGAGGGGTTCAGAGTGAAAAGGGGAGTAGCAAGGGAAGCAGAGAAAGAGAAGTAACATAGAGGCTTGAAACTGAGAGGAAACAGCTTGATTTGGTGTTATAGAAGTCTGTTAAAGAGGATTAAGGAGGGTGGTAATGATGATCTTACTCTGTGGAAGAGAGGAGGCATGAGGAATCTGAAAGTGTGGCATTAAACGGGGAGAACAACTAATTACTGCAATTTAAATTAACTTTTTACAGATTAACATTACAAAGCATATGAAATATCTTTGTTCAGGGGTCTGTCATGATGAGCTGCTTGACCTAGCAAAGTACCACTTCGGTAACTTGCCATCTGCTCCTGAAGGAGGGCTGCCACCCCTGCCACCTTGCAGCTTCACAGGCAGTGAGGTAAGCTCTTAGGTGGCTTTCTGAGCCAGCCCTTTTATCCCCTGTGAGCACAACTGAAGCTCTTTGCTGAGGAGAGAGAGTCTCTAGTGAGGGCAATGGAGTAGTTGTTTTCTGAAGCAGTACTTGACATCTTCTCTTGGACGAGCTTCATTACTGCCACTTGTTCATTAGTGCCTTTGTCTGCAGTGTTGGAGCATTTTTGCTTGTTAGGACGTGCTAATTTGAAGGATATAGCAGAGAACAGACATATGTCTGCCTTCTGTTCCCAGGTCTATCTGGATTTTGAAAAGTCCTCAGCGTTCCTTGCTGCTGTTAATTGTAAAATAACTTTTAATGCCCACCCGATGTACATGGCGCTAGGCTTGCTGTTAGCAAAGTGGTCTGAAATTGCCTCGGGGAAGACTAGTTAAGGCTGCTGTTAAATAAAGCTTTCTGTGCTTTAACGTTTGGTTCTCAATGTGCATGCTTTGTGATCCAAATGTAATGGAAATATCTGTGTCCTGACATTTGACTTCCTGTATACATTACTGTGTACAGATTGCGCTACAGCTACTTTCCTATCTTCCCCCAGATTCGGATCAGAGATGACAAGATGCCCTTGGCACACCTTGCTATAGCTGTTGAAGCAGCTGGCTGGGTACACCCAGATACAATCCCGCTTATGGTAGCAAATACTCTGATAGGTAACTGGGATCGTTCCTTCGGAGGAGGCGTGGTGAGTGAGCTCCTACTCTTAATGAGGCTGGTGGGCTGCTGAGATCTCTCTGGCTTGGGTACAGACCTGTTCAAACCTATCTGATGTCATTACGGCTACGTTATAGCTGTTTCTGAAGGTCCCTTTTTTGGAGTGGGAGAAAGGGATCCAGTCATGAGTCTGAGGGAATTTGTTGCCCCAGATTTAGCAAAATCTTTAGGGAGTGGTTCTAAACCACCAAAATAGAGGTGACTTGAGGTCTGCCAGCCTTCACATAAAGTAGGATGTTTCATACTTGTATATCATCGGAACCTGTCAGTATCAGTGACTCTCTCTCTTTCTTGAACTTAAGTAGCTTTGTGATTTTGACTTAAATCTGTGCTGTTACTTGGAAACATGAGATTACATGCAAGTAAAGAAATCATTGAGGTGAAGAGCTGATAATTAACCAAATATCTTCTGGAGCCTGTGATACTATTGCAGTTCTGTTGTCATTGAGTTGAAAACAGGAAACTGTGGGGGCGATGAGTAGGCTTTGATAAAACTTCATTAAGTAATATTTTTCTTTTGCCTTAGCAGAACTTATCAAGTAAACTTGCTCAGATTGCCTGCCACGGTAACCTGTGTCACAGTTTCCAGTCCTTCAACACCTGCTACACTGACACAGGGCTGTGGGGGCTCTATATGGTGTGTGAACCATCCACTATACAGGACATGGTGCACTTTGTTCAGAGAGAATGGTAAGCCAACAACCGTTTCTCTAAAAAGATTGTTTTCAGTGGAGGAATACAGTTTAAAAAAACAGCAGTCATTTAAAAAGAATATTTTTGTTTCTCTGTGTAGGTTTGCCTCGTAAAAATGCATCGAGTTCTAAACTTTGACACTCAATGCAGAGTCCTACCAGCCAGGTTCTGGTACCCTTACTTGGAGTGAATAGCTTAAGGTTGACGTTTAGTTTTCTTTTTCTGCCCTGGAAGAGTAAATAGTAACTGTAGTTAATGTAACAGAATTCCTTGTGCAGGAAAATACGGCAGTTTGTTTGGTGTGGGGTGTTGGGTTTTTTTGTTTGTTTGTTTGTTTTACTTGCAAGCAACAGGAGTTACAAAAATGCATCAAACTTCTTAGGATATTACTAAGTCAGTATACAGAGCCCACAAACCCTGTATTTGACAACTGAAAGAGAAATCATTAAGGAATGAGAATAGTTTATGTGCAATTACCTACAAACATCATTAGCAGTCACCCATTCTGCAGGTGCTGTCCCACATGACCTACCAGGTAGTGGTGTTATGTAGAGCTCTAGTGGGCACATAGGGAAATGAAGTCATGTATGGCAAGTGAGCTTTTATGAGATTTTGAAATCTGAGATTCTAGGTAATATTCATTCATTTAAGGATTAAATCTAAACTGAAAAGATGTCAATAGGTGCAACTGTAATGCTTGAACTGCAGACGAGATTAGAAACAGACATAAGTTAACTAAAAGCATCAATTGAAGTGGATGAAGTTGATACAAAAGTTGAAAGAAAACTTGAAAATGAAGAGCGTCTTTAATCACATAGGTCAATTCTCATGTGCCATTATTCTCTGTCAACAACTCATGGAGAAAAACAGCGTCTTTGTAGCTGTCTGTGTGCTGCAGTTTAGCTCCAGGGAAGACAGCAGCCATTGCTGTGACAAGAGGGTGTTCAGGTCTGTGATGCATCCCCCAGTCCTAGGGAAGTGTTCCTTATGCATCATGGTGAATCGTTATCTCCTCCAAGAGCCAGGATGTAAGGGGTTGCCTTCCTGGGTATTTACCTCTAGTTGTTGGGCTCATACTATCTCAGTGACAGCTATTCTCAAGGTAGCAAGTATGGACTACACTTTGCTCAAAATGTTCTTTAATGAAATGAAATACAGCTCTTCCAGGGAAAAATTGCTCCTTGATATACTGGTATGCTTCCAAAACCCCTGTACTTTAGGCTGCTGTGTTGCATCCTCTGGCTCATTTCCATATCAAATTCTCTTAGCAGTTCAGGTGTACTGATGTACATGTGCCGCTTTATCACAGTCTTGTGTGCTACAGGTTACCATTATTTTATGCCTTTGGATTTAAACTATTTTTCAGGATAAGACTTTGCACAAGTGTTACAGAAAATGAAGTAGCTCGAGCAAAAAATCTTTTGAAGACAAATATGCTGCTACAACTTGATGGTAAGACTTAAGAGAGCTTTTTAATCTCAGTGGAGTTGTAGGCTGATAAGAAAAGCATATTTCCCCCCTATTTTAGGATCCACACCAATTTGTGAAGACATTGGAAGACAAATGCTGTGTTATAAGCGCCGAATTCCAATTCCAGAACTTGAGGCAAGAATTGAAGTAAGTGGCACTTGCATTGCAACTTTTAAACTTGGCCCTTCACACATTTAATTGCTGGAGGAAGGAACAATACAGAAGTTGGACTGTTTCTGACTGAGAAAAATTTCAACTGTTTAGTTGTCCGTTGCCCTGGATTGTACAGAATTGAGATCACTGGCTCCTAATAGTTTTTTAGCTAGGACTTATAACAAGGATATCTCTCTATCCCTTCTAGGCTATTGATGCCCAAACTATTAGAGAAGTTTGCACAAAGTACATCTACAATAAGAATCCTGCAGTTGCTGCCGTGGGTACGTTGTGCAAGTTTCCCTACCCTTCTATAACCCCTCCACCCCAATCTGTATCAGTGTTGCACGTGTCACGGCAAACTTTCTTTCTTCCAGGTCCAATTGAACAACTTCCAGAGTATAACAAAATCTGCAGTGGCATGTATTGGCTTCGTGAGTAGTGAATAACAAGAACTTTCACTATGTTTGAGCTTCAAAAAAAGCTCCAAAAGCCCCAAACTACACCACTGTTTAAAGCTTTGGATTTGGAAAAATGCCTTGAAGAAGATTAAAACTCAAGAACCAGCCACTCTTGTGTATTTGTATAATTAAGGAAGGAAAACACGTACAGTATTTGCATTTTTATTATAAAACGAAGATTGTCAGTAGGAGTCATTTCTTGACTTTAGTAGCATTCAGGACTTGTTCTTGAGCAGCTTTCTTTGCCTTGACCATTTCAACGAGTTCCTGGAGAGTTGGAGGAAAGAAAAAAAAAAAAAAGATGGTTATCTAAGTGTGGAACATGTCAACAATGCTGTGGTTTTGAATGCTACATATATTCAGTCTAAAACACTAGCTGTCAATGTAATGAGGAATTCTCCGTAGTTTAACACCTTAAAACAATTTCTCTCTTGGAAACAAATTAATGATAGGTCAATGCTCATCAACTTCCCCTCAAATAGGAACTTAACATAGGAGAGGCTAGGGATAGACTTTGCCCTCTACTAGAGCTTGCTGTCAAACTAAGACTTACTTCACAAGCTAGACTTCCCTTCCCAGCTTCCAGAGCCACTACTTTCCCTGAGGAAAACTTAGTCCTTACTGCTCTTCTGGGACTGAGTTACCACAGGTAAAAAAACCCAAAAAAACTCCCCCAAATACCCCAGTTGTACTGTCCTGGTAGGGACAACATTAAAAGCACAAACTTCTGACCTGGGCTAATTACAATCATAGGAAGTGGTGAGGTACCCTACCTTGTATCGCTTCATGCAGTCTTTTTTTGACCGTCCAGGAACAGCTTCTGCTATTTTCTCCCATCTTTCAGGAGTATTTACTGGATAAGTCTTCAATGCTTGTTCTAAAAGCTTTTGTTCTTCTGTAGTCCAAGGGGATGAATCTAAAGCTGATCCTGGGTTTTTTAAAACACAAAGTGATAGTAATAATGAGTCTGAGATAAGCCTAAGAAAATATCGCGAAATGTAGTTGATTTAAAAATGTTTGTGCTTTTGTGATACAACTGGTCTGGCCTAAAGGCTATCCTGTGCTAGAAAACCATAAAGAAAAAGCACACCCCACCCTGAAACTGAGGGGACAAGTGGTCCTTGGGATCTTTAAAGGAGGAACAAAGAAGGCTAATGTATTTTGCTGTTGGCTGAGTGTAAGATCCTTGTAGCTGTCCTGTGGAGCCACAGCAGTAGGGCAGAACTGTAGCTTTTACTTTTGTGTTTCAGAAAGGAACCACTTCTTTCTGGAAGATTTGTTGGGGGGTGTTTACGGTTTAACAGGAGACCACAGCTTAGCTCTAGGGTGATCCTGTAGCCCAAGGCCTACTTTTACCTGAAAACACAATAGACAAGCTCAGCCTCCGACTTAGACCATCGCCTTGCCAGGAAGTATTTCAAACTGTCCCTATTTAGTTACCTGTGGTTTGTACTGTGTGTACCAGAAATCATCAAACCCAGTAACAAAGCCTGGATCCCTTTCTTACTACATAAGTTTCTAAGTTCTGGATTACTTTCTTCCTAAGATGCACAGGGGAGACAACTCTGCCGGAAGAGCTCCCCTTTTCACCTTTACCTTCAAATCGTTCTGAGGGGGCAGCGCTGTCCATCTGAGGCACCACACCATGTTCTTTTTTAAATTTATCAAATGCTTTCTTGTTTATGTCATCTTTTTGATGAGGGTCTACAAGCAACAGACACAGAATAGAATACTTACTGCAATAGAATTAAAATATTGTGTAGCAGATTATTGTAAACTAATTATCACATAATAAAACCCCCAAATTCCTACTTCCTTTAAAATGATGGTGAAGAGGTTGCTAGGTGGACAAAAAAAATCAGTGTCCGATAAACTTTGCTCAAAACATCAGCCTCTCCAGCCCCTGCCTCGTACTGCTCAGATGAATACTCTCCCCATATAAGCTTAAGCCTGAATCTGTAACTTCAGTGAAATCAAAAGGGATTATTCTCTCACGTAAGGGCTATGGCAAAACCTCAGCTATTAATTACCCTGAGTACCAGCATGTAGGAAGGGCAGGAACACAAGGAAGGTGGATCCTTCTTGTGCAGGCGCATGGTTTGGAATGGAAAAACTTCTTGAAAACTTTTGTTCTCTCTTCTGTGTTGGAATGCTTTAATTTTCCTTGAGAACTTATTCCAAAACTCTCTAGGCTCCACTTACCACAAGAGGAGGTGAGCCATGTTAATTTAAGGGTCTTACTCCGGTGCTGAAACCTGCTCACTTTAAAGCACCTCTACAGCTTCACCAATTGCATTTATCCTAGATGCCTTCCCTTGTAGAACTTTCTCAGAGGCCCAATAATCTCTGAGTGCAGAGGGGCCTAGGCACTGCCTGTGCCCTGAGCAGTTGTGCAGCAAGCTAGAGCAGGAGAATTCCTAAGTGTCACTCACGAGGTGACTTGCACAATAGCTGTGAGGCTGAAGACACTGAATCACACAAATGCTCCTCTAAAACCTCCTTTTGAATTACACCTCTTTTGGGTATATACAGAGGATTTTCTCATAATACAAACGCAATGCCATTCAAAGAAAACCAAACTGTACAGAAGCATGCAGAACAAAAATAAGGTAATATACATACCAAGCTTCTGGAGGCTTTTTGCTTTATTGATAACATCTTTTGCTGTTCGTTTTATTCCAGCAGTAGAGTGCAAGTTCATGTAATTGGCAATAACTTCCCATCTAAAGCAAGAGGAGAATGGGTAAAGCAGCATATTACATAATAGCTTATCTTCATACAAGCTACTGTCAAGCTCCTGCACACATTTATATCAATTCTGAATTAAGTTTAATCACACTTAAATGCATATGAACTCTTATGGTAACAATTCTGAAAAGCTTTCAGTCATCAAATGCAGACAGTTCCCTTAAGAATTCAGTAAGCTTAGGTGAACTTCTGGGCTTCCAATACAGGAGGAGGCTGGGGTTGAATATAGGTAAGTGCAGATCTCAAATCCTCAAAACTGCTCAGCTATTCCTTTCCTGAATTCCCTGAACACCTTTTTAAATTAAATACTGCAGGCTGCACTGAAAGGGCTGAGAAGTGACTAACCCCATTTCCACTGCCCCTGAGAAGACTACCTAAACATCTGACAAAGGGCCCTAGCCCCAAAATTATTCCTAGTGCATTCTTAGAAAATGGAAGGGAATATTTGCACCTGGTCAGAATGGAGGATCACATCTAGGCCTGTGTTCTCAGTGACTGCTAAGCTGCAGTGCAGAAACAGGCACTGGTATCATATTCTTTATGCTTTTTTTTGAAGTGTGCATCCAAATCCTGTAATGGAGGCTTCAAATCTGTGAATCCTAAGTGGAAGAAGGCATTTCACTCCTGGCAAAAAACAGGATTTAAGGCATGGTCCTTTTCTCGATGCTTATTAGCAAGCTGATGGCTAATGCTGCTTTGATTCCTAGCTTTTCCCTTTTCCCCTGTCTCTGGGTTTTTTCCTCCTATGATGTAGAGAAGCCAGCCTCTCATTCATTCGAGAGCTACTGCAAGTACCTTACACACTTTCATTCCTACCTAGCTGCATCACAGTCACCAGTCTAGCTTGGTTCTCTGCTTTAATGACTGGAGTCTATCCTGTAGAAAGCCCTGTGTGACATGCACCTTGGCAAAATCGAGGGAAACAAGATACAAGCCAGAGCTGACTCCAGTGACAGGTAAAGCATCATATTAAGAGATGACAAATGATAGATTGCTCAACAGTCAAGGAAAAGGAAGAAGTTTAGGGAGTCCTTACACTGGCACTGTACTTAAGATAGACTAAAAATAAGTTGTATTATGCTTATTAATAAATAAAAAATTGTTAGTAGGGCTTTTAACACCAAACCTGACAAGTACCTTGAGTTAGTCCCTGCTGGGAAGAGGTTCACAGCTTTAATTAACAATTGTAAATCGTCTTCTGGCCAATTTTTGCTTCCCCCTCCACCACCGGTGGTTGCCTTTTCTGAACTCTTTGTTGCTTGGCGCATACGAGCTTCTGCCTCTTCTTTCTCTTGCCTTATTTGTTCATTTATTTCTTCTATCTGAAGGATTGTAAACAAGCATTATTTTTTTTTTTTTTTACATTTTACAGTGACCAAAATCCCTCTTCCTGGAATTGCTCTGAGCCTTGCATTCTGCTTAATTTCTGTTTTGTACGAAATACATAAGGAAACGGAGGAGCTTATCTGCTCCAGTATTATTTCACTCCATTCCTTGTGTGAATTTGGCCATTCCAAATTAGAAGCTACAGCAGGAATCTATTACAAGTTCTCTAGGATATTAAATGAACGCTCCCAGCACTACGGCAAAACTTGTGAATCTAGTGTGAATGTCCAGGCTGAATCACAGGGACAGATCCACAAAACTATTAAGAACCTAAAGTGACCCCTGAGGGCACTTTAGACAACCATGTTGAATACACCGATTCCCAGGTCTTCCAACCTAACTGCTACCTAAACCTGGTTATGCCAGAAATTCAGTTACTACAGTTGTACTGAGTTAGCATTAACTGCAACAACCCAGATTTTAGTTACTAATTGCTTACTCAGGGTTAGATGGCCACGTGTAGTTTGTTAAAAAGCAGTTTAGCAGAACTTATCCATCACAGCTCTTTGTGAACTGTAATCACATTTTGAGACTGTGCTGTCACATATCTTTAATGTATTTGCTTCCAAGTATGCCCAGTCCAGTCTTGGCAATATTAAAGCAGCTCTGCACTGATGTCTGTTGGCAGAATACTCAAAATAAGTTTCTTGCTGTCAATCTCAAAACAAAAGGAGTTCTCTGGTAGATAGTTTTTATAAATGCAAAAGTGGAGCAGTTTTAGCAGAGAGACCAAAAACTGACTGTCCTTTGTTTGTCTCTCCTGGAGACTGGATTCAGTCCCCTGTACAACAAGAATGACTTGAGTAAACCTGACCCTGGGATGGGGACAGAGGCATCTTCCCCACCAGGAAAGGCAGTTCACAGCTGTGAATTCAAAATGGATGAAAGAAAGCACATCATTCTTTCTTCAAGACACAGATTCAGCCTTGTTAGTCAAAATGGCTTTTCCCTGCTAGGAAATATACGCAGTTGCTTGCTGAATACTGTAAATCTTACTGCAAGTATCTTGCTTTCCCCGTATTTTGGTATGCAACCCACTAGCTCCTCTGGTGCCTACAGCCTGCAGCACCCAAGTCCTTTTGTGGATCCAACCCCAGGTCGTGGATACCAGACTAGGATTTTTCTTGGATAACAGAATGGGTTAAGACTTCCCTCCTTCCTCTCTAGGTAACTGCTACCCATTGCTGGGCAAAATTAAATTCCTCTCCTGTTTCTGTATACCACACAAAAGTTGTGTCCTTTACTAATTAAAAATGCAGGGTTTTTTTAATTCTCAGCTGGCCCTGATTATTTCACCAGCCGTGAACTGCATAATGTAAAACGGAGCAGAGATCAGGTCTGCCTGGGGACTCAGGTCTTTGTGTTTAACAGGCAGGATCCTACAGCAACTGTTTTGTACTGTACTTCAATTCAGTCACACAGATTTCACAAATCAGATTATTCTGTTATTTTGATTTGATACTCAGCATAATTACCTGTTTTACTACAGCCGCCTTTCCTCCTTCCCTTGTTGTGGATGTAAGTGCTTCATTCAAGCATTGCAGACTAAAAATAAATTATTAAGTTACAATAGATAGCTAGGAGAAAGATGGGTATCAAAACGAGCATAAATCTGCAGCAGAAAAACTTACCTTGCTAGCTCAAGACGATCACAAAGCTTTTCCACCTCCTCCATCATTTTAACACAATCTGCCTCATTATCAGAAAAGTAATTCCAGTTCTGGAAGCAGAAATACATGTTCTACAAAGTTCTTGAACTTTATTGTCCTGTTCCTTCAGACAAAGGCTTAAGACACAGCATTCTTCAGCCACTGCTGTGTTCGGACCTATGTGGTCAGCTTTACTTGTAAATCAAAACCACGTTTTAAGTATGTGTTCTAGTATTTTGCTTTTCAGGAGTCCCACTTTCCATACCCGTCTCCAGCCATAAGCACAAGCAAGCACGTGATAGGGTCTGATCTAAGCAAACATGGTAAATTCACTGATGTAATTTGTATTTCACTATAATAATATTTAAATACCTTGCATGTCGTTCTCAGTTTTTGCCTTTCTTTCTTGATTGCTTTTTTCTGTATCTCTTTTTCCTTTTTTGCTACTAAGGCTTGTTGCCTAACTTCTTCTTCTTCCTTTTCTTTTGCTAACCGTGCTGCTTCTATTTCTGCTTGTCTTTGCTGCCATCAGAAGCAAAAAAAAAAAAAAAATCAAACAAAGAAACTCAACAAAGTTACACAGTGACAGGGTCTTTCTGTGTTAAGATATCCCAATTCTGGTTTTGGTGGGGGGTTTTGTTGTTTTTAACTTGAATACATCAAATCTAGTTTATAAATCCTGATTCCCAATTATGATATAAAACTGTATGAAATTTACTATTCTTGCCCTAAGAGCATAAGTTTGCAAAATGCAGTGCTACAAACATTTCCCCTGCATCACCATTAACAAAGTCTTGCAGTGCTCCAGTGTTGTCTTTTAAGTCATCTTTAAGCACCTTACAGTTTCCTTTGATTCCTGCCACTGTTTTCAGAGCTATCTTCTCCAAACTGTTAATATTAATCAAATATGCTGTGTTACCCCACAATGTTTCACACCAATCAGCCATTAACAGACCATACGCACATGGCAAGCAGCTGTATCCATTTTATGAAAAAAGAAAGGAGGCCACAAAACTTAGTGACTGCCTCTAAATCAGAGGAAGTATATGCAACAACAAAATTCAGGTTTAGAAGGAATTTTGTTTCAGATCTGTGCTCCTTGTTTTCGTCTCTTTCGCAAAAGGCTGTCAGTCGTGCACTGCCTGTTGCGCAGGGACCACAGACAACACGTCTTTAAACCCCAATGCAATTCTCACAGTAACTTTCTGACACATCTAGAATCTGAAGTAGTGGATCAGGTGTGAAAGTATTTTTCAATGCAAACAAAGTAGTTAACTTACTTTTTCTTTTGCCTCCTGTTCTTTTCTTCTTGCTTCTACCTTTGCTTTCTTCTCAGCTTCTTTCTTTGCCTTTTCTTCCTCCTTAAATTTCTTTATCCTGGGATCACAGCTGTATGCATTATCTGGCAGAAGAAAGGATGCATTATGCACAAGAGAAATCCAGGAGATTTCCACTGTTCGTTAACAAATCTCTCTTTAAAAACCCAGTGGTCTGTATGCTCACCGACGAGTGTCCTAATTCTGTTCATTTCTTCTTTTTTCCTCAATGCTCTGGCAGCTCTGTTCTGCTTTTCAATCCACCTTCTTTCATCTCGACTAAAAAGGGAAAGCATAGTTAGTTCACTGCTAATACCCCACAGTGCCAGTCTGTTAGAAATTCAACAACAAACTTTAAAAGAAGTTTCCCCACACAGGTGCTCTTCTCTGAATACTTCAAACATAAGACTTCAAAAAATGAAGTATCGCCCCAAACTTGTGTCAAAAATGCTAAGCGTTTACACAGTTACCTAAAATCTCAAAACACTCAACAAAACAAGCCGTTTACCTGTCATTGCAGGGAAAGAGCACATGGATTTTTTTTTAAAATGCAATCTATTTGTTGACCTAACATTAAATCCAAGCAAAACAACTGAAATGGGGCCTAGAGGAAAGCTGGGGAGGGGCTCTTTATCAGGAGTGCAGGGACAGGATGACACACAACAGCTGTAAGATGTAAGAGGGAGATTTAGGTTACATATTAGGAAGAATCCAGTGGAAGGTGTCCCTGCCCATGGCAGGGGATTGGAACTGGATGATCTTTAAGGTCTCTTCTGACTCAGACCACTCTATGATTCTATGAAACAATGGTATACAATTTAATTAAAGGGCAGCAATATAATCAATATCAATTGATTATATTGATATTATGGGTTATCCCTGTAACACAGTATAAAGCTACTTTGAGTAGACTGAAGGTTTAAAACCAATACAACATCACTTTTGGCAAGAGGGATAACCAGAATCACGACCATATGAACAGAAGCTGAGACAGTTCTCTCTTAAATACAGCACAGCAGGTAGCATTTGCTTAAGCATTTTTATAAAATAACACTAATGACAAGAATAAGCATAAAAATGAGTTACGCAAATAATTCAAGAGCCTTCCTCGATTGAGAAGCCTAGAGAATAATCTGTATCATTTATCAAAAATAGAAGTGGGATGGATTTGATTACAGTGCTTTCACAAAACCTTCCCAGGAGAGAACAGAGGGGCTCAAAAAAAAAAATTAGCAGCAGGAAAGGCAGAAGAGAGAAGGAATGAATGCCTGGCTACAGCCTAAATACGGCACAGTTTTTAGCCACAAAGCAGGCCAAACACTGAATCTAACTACAAAGTAATTTCTACTCAAACTTGGAAGAAGAATCATAGAATCACCAGGTTGGAAGAGACCCACCGGATCATCAAGTCCAACCATTCCTATCAAACACCAAACCATGCCCCGCAGCACCTCGTCCACCCTTATCTTAAGCACCTCCAGGGAAGGTGAATGAACCACCTCCCTGGTATGAACCAAGAGGTTCATACAATGCAAGTTATGGTTATAATACAAGGATGACTAAGTGAAAGGTTGTGTCCTGTGAAATACATGTTAGATTAATGCTCTAACTTGAACAGTCTGTGTTTATAACTGTAGGAAGGATAAATGTGTTTTCCAATGGCAATGTGCTCTGAACAATTCAGCAATTATCACTACATCCACAAATACACTATTTTTATTAACATTAGGCCATCAGAACTAACACCTCTAAATTCTATAAAGTATCACTTGCCTCAGCACAGTTTAAAGAAGAGCTGGAGTGGGAGACAGTAGCTGCTTACTCTTCCACTCCATTCTGGCTCCAGGTTCACCCTGTGTTAGGCACTTGCTGGAACTGCAGTCTGAACTTAAATGGACACACATTTCACAGCAACTCAGAGACACCTCTGTGATGCAGTAACTATTTCAATTATCTAACTACGACAAGGAGAAACCCACAGTCAGTCAGCCACGGACTTGAACTGGACTACTAAACTAGGAGAGTTGAATTCAGTCTTAGTTGGGCTTTCTTCCTATGACTTACACTGTACTAGAAAGTTGGAAAATCTTGATATATCAGGATCACAGTCTCCTGCCAAATTTAATTTTATTTACATACCATTCTGCTTTTTCTTTTTCCTCTTCATCTAAATAGGAAAACTCTCTCCAGGAATCAAAATTATACCTAAAGTTAAAAATAATAATAAATAAACTGAACAAGATTGAGTAATAAAAAATAAAAAACCAAGAACAAGTAACATCCCTCACAAGCAGCAGAACTATTACAAGTAATCTACTTTTTTTGGTATTAGTTTTTTGCAGGCAATTATACTGTTTTTTATAATACATAATTTACAATTACACTGCACCTACAATGATTCCACTGGGTTAAGTCAATTGTACATAATTGAAAGGAATTATGTACATCCAGCTGTGCTGTATGACAGAGCACATTTTGGGACGGGATAAGTCTCACCAAGCTCTAGATATCTACAGTGCAGTTCTCTAAGCTCCCACTATAGCCAGTGGAGATACAGTGCAGTCTGTAGAGTTCAGAGAGAAAATAATTCCATCTTTATATACGCATCTGTATTTAGCAGATGAGTCAAGCCACAAACTTTACTGAACTGGACAGAACTCCCTCAGCTAGGGGAGCTTAAATAACTAGCAGACATATCCAACTACAAATGTAAGTTAGGCGACATGAACTCCACTCCTGGTCTGTGGGTCAGCTCGGTTCACAGCAAATATGGTCAGAAGCTCCTGCTCTAACTGCGAATGTACAACATGGATGTACTAGTTAGAAGAAAGCCAGCTCAGTCTGTGGAGGCACTAGACAGCTGTGGGGTAATTCCATCACTAAACTAGGTCAGAATACACCACAGCCAATGACCTACACACAAAAGGCTCTGCAAGCTGCTCGTATCACACGTCTTGAATACAGTGAATAGAGACTGAACTATCAGCTAACTTACCAAAAAGAATAAAATGAATCGACCTCTTCAAATGATGAGCTCATGTCCCCAAGTTTAGGAACATTTTTCTTATTTGACCACCTGCAAATAAATGGAAACATTAAAAAAATAATACAAATACTCTTCACTTCATAACATGGTATGTGTTAAATACAGAATCGAAATATGAAATCAGAGGCTTCCTCCCACCAACACAGAGGAGCACCAGGAAAAAGGAAGAGAACAGGAAAGTTCCTTCTACACTTCTTTCAGATTGGGCCTTTTCTTGAGAGCTCCTCCAGAAAAGCAAACTCCTCCCTGCCTAAGTTTGGTGTGCCTACAAGGAGACCTTATGGAGCATAAGCAACCTTTGTATTCAGTTCTCCATGTATGTTCTCCTGGTAAAGCAGCTTAAAGAAAGCGGACAAAAGGTACTCCGTGAATAACTCAGCTCTGTATCAGCCTACAGGAAGTTTCCCGCTTATTGTCATGGAGTACAAGGGCAAGTACATGCTCTGCCTCCATTCCATTTTTTCCCTACAAAGAGGGAAATCTTCCATAGGCTCTAGAATTTGTTGCTCATGACACAGCATCCATTTCCAAGCAGAGATGGGAACAACCCATCTGACAACCACAGATCCAAGTCTGATTCTCTGGAATACTCAATAGAAGATTCAATGAAAATACTTTAAATAGTCAATAGTTTGGAATGTGCTGTGAAGTGCCTCACACAATGAAAAACATTTTTTTTTCCATACAGGTAAAACAGACTTCTACTGTGCCAGCCTTAATACAAAGTTAGCTGGCAAGCATAAATCATATGCAGGAAAAAAAGTCTCGAATCTTAAGAGAGAACCACCACATGTTGACATTTATCCCCTCTCTTAACCAGCTAAATTGAACTATTGCCTTCTTTTAATGTCTTACCCTAATAAGACAGTAATAAAACCATAATTTTCAGCTGGTGGCACACACACACTTGGCATAGCAAATCATTTTAAGATGAAATATGTGTTGTACAACAAGTAATGGAGCTGAGAACAGACTTCTTTAAAATCTCTGGGTCAAACTCAATGCCACCAGTGCGACAGTCCAAATTAGTTTAAAATGAAGTAATAGGGAATGCACTGTTTTACTTGTATTATTTTTCTAGTAAATGAATGCATCTCCCAGCATCCCTTAAAATCACACCTGTAATAAACACAGTGCCAGAAAAGTTTGCAAATGCTCCTTGCAAGCAAATGCTGATGCTTCAGCAACAGCAAAGGCAGTCTGGCACAGCTTACCTGGCATTTCTTTCAAAAACTGGCGAAAAAACTTCAAAGAATTTTTCTTTTGCTTCACTTTTGGAAGGTACGGAGTTATCAAAAGTAGGATCTATGCTGTTAAATGCTCGTCGTTTCACAGGATCAGATAATATTTCATAAGCTGAAAAAAAGTTGCCATACACAAAACATGAGACTAAAGTGTGTCTTCCCCACAAGGTAAGAACATTACAGAAAAGGTTCTAAATGTTTAAAAAGATGCTCTCAGATCTGCATTGGTTCTGTCATTCTGATATAGTAAATTATTTTAGTGACACCAAACAGCACTGCTGTCAATACCAGTTAAACTAAGTAAGAGGAAAATGTTTATGAAAACCATCACATTTAACCATTACAATGTAACAAACCAGGTTATATATAAAATAATTTCCTAATGAAGGAAATTCCTAAATTCAGTTCAGGCATGGGGATTTGGGGTAAGACATCTTCAGGCTTCTATCCTACACCAGATCTCTGCAGATAAATTGAAAAAAAGAGCCTAGTGGTTTTTCCTGTCTTTTTCCTAAGACAGGAATAGAGTAAGAGCAGTCCTTGAGTTAATATGATGTCAGAACTGTCAAGAACAGGAGCCATTCACTAGAATTTTGCAGCTCATGATGAAGCTGTACTGAGATTTTGAAAAGGTGTAGTACACCACACAGCTACTAGCAAAAACACATCTCTGGTTTTCTTGTTCTTGCAGTCCTGCACTTGGGAAGCGTCATAGTACTCAATCTTTTAACCTGGAAATCACATACATTGTGGCTTCAGTAAATTTCTGTTTTCTCTCAAGGAAGTGAATTACTTTCTCTGTCATTTCTACAATACTCGGTACTTTTCAATAAGAGTGAAAAGTTAAAGCAATCAAATTTGTGTTGGTATCATTCATGGGCTTCTCTGCATCCCTGGACGAGAATACTGCCTCAAGGTCAGATCTAGAGGGCAGTAAGCTGGAAGAGGCGCTGGTGCTAGTAGTTCTGTAAACTGATCTCACTGCACTTTTGAGTGGAGAGGAAGGAATGCAAGGGACCACCAATGAGCTGCTGTCAGCTCATCTTCATTTCCCCTCTGGGAAGGGAATTCCCTCTGCCAATACTCCAAATAACCCCAACTGTCTTCTACATTGCAAGCTAGAAGCTTTAATAAACCTCATACCATTTTCCTGATGCAACGAATTCTGTGCACATCTGTTGGTTCCTCTTCCACTTAAGAGATGCCCCTTCCATACAGAGCCCGTTCTGCTCTCACACACTCAGTTCCCCTGGCACTGTATTTCCCATAGAGCAGCTGAAGGAACTGATATCCTACATCAAATCAACAGATGCTCTTTTGGCAGAGTAAGTGCATTAGAACTCAGATTTTCCAATTTCTGTTGGTGCCTAAGAGGAATTACTTTATGGCACAGTGGTTTATCCCAGGTTTGTGGCTATCTCTGGTGGTTCATCATTGCATAAGCTGCTGCTAGCGTTCACATTTAATCACTCAGGGGCATGGCAGACAAACATTTGCCAGTTGTTTCTTCTACCCAGAGGGAAGTTACATTTATTAAGGCTTATTAGTAATGGTGAATTCTTTAAAAGCCTAATATAGCACTACAAATAAACTTCAGATAATCAAGTAGACTAAGAGAGTTTCTCATAAAAGCAATCACTCGCTTACCTTTAGTTATGCATGTAAAATAGTCGTTATCACCTTCTCCTATCTGTTCCCCTGCAGCTTTTCGCTTGTCTGGATGATGTTTCAAAACCATAGACTTATCTAGCAAATAGATGCATTAGATTTAGAAACACTTCATCATCAACAATTTATTCCTCACAAAATATTTCAATAATTCCAACTAACATTTCTCTAAATAGATACTTAAAAAAAATAAAATGCACTGCCCTTCCCCAAACCATCTGAAAGAAACCCAACAGGAGTTAATGAACTTTCTTTGATTTAACGCGATTGTCAAAATTAAAATTATTTCATCTTTGCTGGCACACAAAATAACCAGAACTTGGAAACTGTGTTCTACCTTTGCCAGCTGAAGAAGTGCTGATTTTCTGGGACTTATTCTACTAGTATGCATAGCAAAGTGCTTCAGTAGCTGTAAGTGTACAGTTAGCTTATAAAAGCATAATGCAGTTTCAAGCTCTTAATTGTGCAAGACTGTATCATTCCCTGTGCAATCATACTGAAAAATAAAGCAAAACAGTTAATGTAATTTTAGTTGTCATTCTAATGAAAAGCAAAGTAGTTCAGATGAATAGAACACAATTTTTATCTATTCAAATTCTGAACATAGTTCATGGTGAAATTTAGCACAGAAATGGCAGCCATGAGCCTGTGCTGCACCTACCTATGGATAACATTGAGCAGATGCACAAGATCTTGTGGTCATGTTCTCTCTCTACCTACGCCTTAACTCCTAAGATACAACTAACACATACAGATAAACCAGATTTTAAGCAAACTTTTTTGCCAAAAGCTCTAGCCACGTTAGCAAAAAAGAAATGCACCTTCTTGGCTCACTATAAAATACAAGTGAGGAGTTATCATGCGAGTAGTTACAGCAAACTGCCTTTCAATAAACAAATCTGAATCCTTGTTAAACACAGGGAAAGCACAGGATATACTGGTGAGAAAGACTTCAGTCTCTTTACCACCACGTAATAACTGAGTGCTGTTAGAATCCTAAGAGAGAGATGCCCCATTTCTTGCTCGACAAGTTCAGTGAGACAGCAAATCATCACCAGAATAGGTGTTGCTCTGTGCTATATATCAGCACATGCTCCTTGGTGGAATCATTAAGCAACATGTACCCAAGGCAATATAATATCCTGTGTGAGTTATTAATTTCCTAATGCTAACACATTTTCATTAGGGAATGCCTGTGGTTTTGCTGGGGACGGTAGTTCTGCTCACACCAGTACTGTTACGCAGGCAACTGTTTGCAAGATTTACTCACAAACCCTTCAGCTTATTTCATAAAGGCTAGTGAACAATCTTCAGAGCAATTTTAAATCTTCCTCCACTAAATACTTGCATCCTTGCAAAGTCAACTCTTGATCACATTGCTTTCCAGAAAATACAAGTTCTGAAGCCCAACATGTTGTTCCTTCATTTGTGAGCACCATAAAATATCCCCAGTCACCTGCACACACTTCTGAATCATGTCACGATTTAAGACGCAGGCCTATGATATTAAGCAGGACACTGGCACTTCCAAGTTCTATTGTTTACTTACCTAAAACCTCAAGGTTTGTTAAAACCTCACGTTTTTAAGAGCCTGGTAACATCCCCATAATCCGACCACAGGAATTATATGGTTTTCACATGGTAAAATGACCAAAGAAGTGAAACCAAGCCTCTCAGTGGCCTAAGTACCTTTTAGTTACGCGAATACCTGAGAACTTGAGAGCTCCATTCCCACATGATGCTCAGTCTAACCAGAATGACAACAGCAGCCTACTTCTTAAACATTCACAAGCATTAGTGTGGCAGCTCACCACTGTAAGGAGCTTCACGGTACCCAACTACTGAAACAGGATGGGAAGGGCTAGTTGTATTTCTCTGCCTTTCACTGAGCCTGGCTGCAGACTCAGAAATGAAGAAATGCAAAGTAATAGTCTCAAGGCTGTTTACAAAAACACAGACAAGACAGTTGAGATGCGAACTTGGTAAAGTGGATTTTGGAGCTATGATGTGAATTTAGAAGGCTAGTAAACAACACAAAGCAAGGAGCAGGCATTTTCAGGTCTGTGAAACAAAAATGCTTGTCTGTGACATATATGAACTTTCACGTGGAAAACAGTTGTGTGCATCTGAAAAAATGGTATATTTATGCAGGGAAGTTACTTACGAGCTGCTTTAATTTGTTTCTGAGTAGCTCTGTACCGTATATGTCCTAGTCCAAGAACTGCATAATGGTCTTGATTCTGAGGAAGAAAACATGAATTCTAATAAACACCGATAAATGCAACCTAAAAAGCCATGCAAGATAACAGTTCTCTTCCCCATCCTTTAAAAGCAAGAGGCAGAATTCTTCCCTCTCTCAATAACTGTTAGAAAAAGGCTATAGAAACAATTCTCATGAAGGTCACAATTCCTGAATAACCAAATATCAACACAGTATGACACTGTTACAGAAACTCAAGTAGTTTAATCTAAATTGGAATAAAGCACTGGATCCTAGAAAGTAGTTATTGGAAAATTCAACTGCTGTTTTTAATACTAAGAGTGCTGATGCAATTCCAGAATAAGGGAGGCACTAACAGGAAGAAGAGACACTGTTACTGCTTACAGGCAGTAAAATGAAAAAGCAACAGCTCACAACTTAAGATCTTATCCCAATGTGGGCATGAGTTTGCTGTCATCAACCAGTTCTCTGCAGGAAACACAAACCAGCCATAATGCTAAGGGCCAGAAACCAATGGAGGTGGAAATGGGAGGGGAGAAGGAAAGAGGGTCTTTAGCAGCTGGGAATGGCACCACTGCGGTGCACAGCATGCAGGAGATTTCCAGGCAAACTAATTAAAACTAATCTGTACTGCATGAATACCTTCCAGTCCTTTGGATCAAGGGTTTTTAACATAGGGAATTCTTCAAGCTGCAATTCTTCATCCCCTGATTCTTCAGAAAGCTCCTTCTCATCTTCTAGCTCCTGGAAAGAGGCAGAAACATTTATGTTTCTCCTCTTAATAAATGCTTCAAACCATCTTCCCACAGGTTCCACTTGACAGAGTACTGATGCTATAAGCAAAAACATAAAAGCAACTTTACCTTCTGTAGTTTACTTTCTTGGGTTCTTTTTTTTTTGTTTTTTTTTGTAAATTAAACCTTAAAGCCCACAGAAGCTCCACATCACACAAGGCGATGGACTGTCTAACCTCCCAGTCTGCCCTGAAGACATCAGCCTGTTCAATGTCAGCAGGAGCTGCGACACGTGCCCATCAGACGTTATCTACCAAACGATTCCCTGTGTTTTCCAATATGGAAAGGTGCTTCCAAATTAAAGGAAGGTATGTATTAAGCAATATTATGAATCCTTAGCACCACTGTGATCTCTGCCCTTACATGGCAAAGCCAAACCACACCAGCTGTTACACGCTGACTCAAAGTGAGTGCAGGAATGGATCCACATGTGAACAGGGCAGTTGGAGGATAGGAAAGCGCTGGAAAAGGCTGCCCAGGAAAGCTGTAGATGCCCCATCCTTAGATGTGTTCAAGGCTAGGTTGGACGGGGCCTTGGGCAGCCTGGGCAGGTGGACGCGTCCCTGCCCACAGCAGGGGTGTTAGAACTGGATGGACTTTGAGGTCCCATCCAACCCAAACCAGTCCTGGGCTGCATCAAAAGAAGCGTGGCCAGCAGGTTGAGGGAAACGATTCTGTTCCTCTCTTGTAAGACCTTCCCTCCGTTCCTCTCTTGTAAGACCTCATCTGGAGTATTGTGTCCAGTTCTGGAATCCTCAACATGAGAAGGACATGGAACTGTAGGAACAGGCCCAAAAGGCTACAAAGATGATCAGGGGGCTACCTTCCATATGAGGCTAGGTTGAGAGAGTTGGGCTTGTTCAGCCTAAAGAAGAGAAGGCCCTGAGGAGATCTTATAGCGACTTTCCAGTACCTGATGGGGCTGCAAGAAAGCTGAGGAAGGACCGTTTAAAAAGGCTTGTAGTGATAAGACGAGGGACAATGGGTATAAACTGGAGAGGGGAACAATTAGACTAGACACAAGGAAGAATTTCTTCACAAGGAGAGTGGTGAGCTGCTGGCACAGGTTTCCCAGGGAAGCTGTGGCTGCCCCATCCCCGAGGCGTTCAAGGCCAGGCTGGATGGGCCCTTGGGCAGCCTGGGCTGGTGGGATGTCCCTGCCCATGGCCAGAGAGGCGGAACTGGATGATCTCTGAGGTCCCTTCCAACCCAAACCCCTCTATGATTCTATGGGATAACCGGGCAAGCTCCTCACACACCGAGGCGGTTGCGACCCGGGGACTCCTAGCACCGGCAGATCCCACCCTTTCCCCCTTTTTCCTTCCTCCCCCACACGTTCCCCTCCCCGGCACCTACCGCCCGGCAGCGGCGCCGTGACGCCCGTGGCCTGCCCGACTCTCGCCTCCCGCAGCATGGCCGGAGCGAAGCCGCTTCTCCGCCCGCCGGGACGCGGCGCGTGCGGCCGCCTCACGAGCGCTTCCGGGGCGGTGGCGGCGCGCACCCTAAACCGCCCCCCACAACAGCACAACACGCGCTGCGCCCCCCGCCCGCCCCCCAACGCTTCCCGCGCAACGGCGCCGCCCGGCGCCGTTGCGCGGGAAGCGTTGGGGGGCGGGCGGGGGGCGCAGCGCGGAACCTTCTCGCCGCGGCCGCGCGCCCAGGGGGAAAGAAGATAGCGGCGCACATAGAGTCTTTCCCTCCTCCCCCCCACAACTTCCGTCCAAGTCCCTGCTGCGTAACGTCGCCGCCATGAAAGACTATCTGGGCGCCGACCAGAGGAAAACCAAGGAGGAGGAGAAGGAGGATAAGCCCATCCGAGGTGAGACCTCCTGGTGGGACGTTAGGGCCGTTGGTGCGGCTGGGATGGTGTCAGCGATGAGTTTGGATGGTGGGTCCAGAGTGGTTTGCGTTCGGGGTTGGGCCCCGCGCTCCAAGAAGGACGTTGAGGCGCTGGAGCGTCTCCACAGAACAGCAACGAGAAGGGGCTGGAAAACAAGTATGAGGAGCAGCTGAGGGAAATGGGGTTGGTATATCCTGGAGAAAAGAAGGCTGAGGGGAGACATCGCTGTTTACAGGCGACTTGAAAGGAGGTTGTAGTCGGGTAGATGTTGGTCTCTTCCCCCAAGTAACAAATGGTTGGTTAAAAGGAAATAGCCTCAAGTTGTACCAGGAGAGATTTAGGTTGGATATGACATAGAATCATAGAATAACCAGGTTGGAAGAGACCCACCAGATCATCAAGTCCAACCATTCCTATCAAATACTAACCCATGTCCCTCAGCAACTTGTCCACCCGTCCCTTAAACACCTCCAGGGAATGTGAATGACCCACCTCCCCCAGGCAGCCTATTCCAATGCCCAGTGTGAAAAACTTCCTCCTAATCTCTAGCCTAAATCGCCCCTGGCGGAGCTTGAGGCCATTCCCTCTTGTCCTGTCTCCTGGCACTTGGGAGAAGAGGCCAGCTCCCTCTTCTCTACAACCTCCTTTCAGGTAGTTGTAGAGAGTAATGAGGTCTCTTCTCAGCCTCCTCTTCTCCAGGCTAAACAACCCCAGCTCTCTCAGCCGCTCCTCATAGGGCCTGTTCTCCAGCCCCTTCGTGGCTCTTCTCTGGACTCACTCCAGAGCCCCAACCTCATGTTGGTCTCTTCCCCCAAGTAACAAGTGGTTGGTTAAAAGGAAACAGCCTCAAGTTGTACCAAGAGGGATTTAGGTTGGGTATGATGTGCTAAGAGAGTTGTTGTTGTTCAACCTGGAGAAGAGAAGGGTCTGAGGAGACCTTATAGTAACCTTCCAGGACCTTAAGGGGACCTACAAGAACGTTGGGAAGGGACTGTTTACAAAGGCTTGTAGTGATAGTATCAGGGGCAATGGGTATAAATTAGGGACGGGTACAATTATACTAGACGTTAGGAAGAATTTCTTCACAAGGAGAGTGGTGAGGCCCTGGCCCAGGATGCCCAGGGAAGTTGTGGCTGCTTCAACCCTGGAAGTGTTCAAGGCCAGGTGGATTGGGCCTTGGGTAGCCTGATCTGGTGGGAGGTGTCCCTGCCCATGGCAGAAGGTTTGGAACTAGATGGTCTTTAAGGTTATTTTCAGTTGAAACTGTTCTATTTTTTATGGATATTAGAAAAAAGAACTTCACTGAAAGAGTTGACAAGCACTGACACGGGTTGCCCAAGGAGGTGGTGGAGTGTTCAAAAGATGGGTAGATCAGGTGCTCAGGGATATAGTTTAGTACTGGACAGGAATAGTGATACCTGATGGTCTCAAAGCTTTTTTTCCAACCAAATGATTCTGTGTTTCTATGATTTGAGTTAAATTGAGTTTGCAGCCAGTCACAGGCAGTGTTACCAAGGGCTTTGTGTTGTGGCTGGTGTTGTTTAATATCTCTATTGATGATCTGGGTGAGAGGATCGAGTGAACCCTCAGTAAGTTTGCAAATGACACCAAACCGGGGGGAGGAGGGGAGTTGATCTGCTTGAGGTTGGAAAGGACCTTAAAGATCATCCAGTTCCAACCCCCCTGCCATGGGCCGGGACACCTTCTGTTGGATCAGGTTGCTCAAAGCCTCATCCAGCCTGGTTTTGAAACCTCCAGGGGTGGGGTGTTCACAGCTTCCCTGGGTAACCTAACCATCCTCACAGTAAAAAATTTCTTCATAATATCTAATCTAAATCTCCCCTCTTTCAGCTTAAATTCGTTCCCCTCATCCTATCCCTGCACTCCCTGGTAAAGAGCTGCTCCCCAGCTTTCTTGTAGGTCCATATCAGCAGGTTAGTACAAATAATCAGGAAGGAAATAAGGACCAACAAAAAAAATCCCTCTCAAAGTACTCTGTAGTCCGAATTGCATACAGACCTTCACTGCTGCGCGGTCTGGGCTTCCTCGGTCATAAAATGATTCCATGGAATAGGAAATGAGAGAAGAGCAGAGGGCCAGGGATGCTCAAGGTGAAGCCTTTAATTCTGTCTGAAAAAGAGATTTCTATTGAGGGAAAGGAGAGGGAATGGGAAAGGTCTGTCAAGTGATAAGTGATATGGAAGTGAATAGGGAACAACACTAGTACTTAATTGAGGGAGTTTACTGGGGCAGTCCTGCGGGACTCTGTGCATAAGTTTGGCTATTAAACAGCTGCTGCTGGTGGTTTTGATGCAGGAATTCTGAGGTCTAAGCATGATTTTTAGATTCCAAGTTTAAATCAAGTAAATGCTGATTGAAACAGGGAGATTCCTTCCTACGTGTTCTGCTGAAAGTCTACAGGGATTCAAACAATTGCCAAACCCACGAAAGGACAATTTTTAAGGGGATGTTAATAACAATATGTAACCCGGCAGTGGGAGCTTGCTATATATTTGCTGCATTCCTAGACCTTCTTATTGGAGAAGGGGTATTGGACCAGCCTGTTTATCTCATCTAGTATGACTTTTCCCATGGTTTGTGTTTTATTGATTCCAGGCTCCTGGGGTATTTTATGGTAGTTTTTTGTGGCTGAGACCAGATTCGGTTGCCATTCCCTGCTCAGTTGCTGTTGCTTTGTGGTTGTTTGATCGCTGTTTGCTGGCCAGTTTGGAAGAGTGATGTCACTAGGGTAAAGTGGTGATGTTTTTTCATTGATGTTTTTCTTAAACATTAAGAAACAAAGAGTTGAAAAGATCGAATTTTTGTTATCTTCAGTTCTTTCTCTGTGCAGTCATAGCTCATTAGCTGCTTGTGCTATGGGTGGTATAGACTTTTGAACTGAAGAGAGGAGCTGGAGACTCTCTTTTGTTTTTCTTGAATGTCTGGTACACAGACACGTTTTTGTTTCACTTTGGTTTAGTGAAAAAGTAGAAACTCTAAAGAATCCTTATAAAATGTGTGTTTTCACCTTTTTGAAGCAGAATTGATGCTGCTGAATTTGTTTTTAAAATTGGAAGCTGAGTCTTTCCTGTCTTGTTTCAGCTCTGGATGAAGGAGATATTGCCTTGCTGAAGACCTATGTAAGTAGTGTACATCCACAGGAGTGTTAAAAAAAGGTTGCCCTACTGGGAATTGAATGCAAGGGAAGAGAGAGTGTGTTTAGTGACTAGTTAGTAAATATGCTTCACCTACTCCTTTTCTTTCCTGCTAAGATCTCTCTCCCTTTTCCATTTAACAAGGAAGCCCCACCCCCAACCTAAAACCCTGAGAACATTCGAGAGGCTTTGTTAGCTTGGAATTAACAACATCTGTTCTGTTTTTGCTTTGTATCTTGTCTCTGACTATCATAGGGTTCTGACCTCTGGGTCCTACTGGTTAGTCTTTCACTAACCCATTTCTTGCTTCATGAAGGACATTGTCTTTAAGACCTCTTCTCTCATCAGATTTGCTTGCTTTTGGCCATTGGGTTAAAAAACTTCTAGTGAGTGATACACAAATCTTGTCAAAGAGAATGAAAAATTGAAAAATGAAACTTGCAGCTTAGCCTGTGTCTGGATTTGGATACATTTGCCAAAAGTCTGAATTTTGTTGACTCTGAGACTCCTTTACAAAGCTCTGGAACCAGGGAAGAACTCAGCTTCTTGTTTGTTGCCAAAATGATATGAAGGAGATCTTGTAGAGGAGATCCAGATCCACATCTGCCCACATTAGACAGGGCAAGATAGTAAAACATTTTATCACAAGCAAGCATCTAGCTTCTGATTTACCCCATGATCTTTGTGGTGTCTTCTGTGGGTAATGGAAAGGTTGTGTAGGATGGTTAAAGCACACATACAAGTGGTTTTCAGGGAATGTGTACAGAATTCCATTTGTGTGTAATCTTTACTAAATCCTTTTTGAACTTTAGGAAAAAATAGTTTAAGGCTGAACAGGTTTTAAAGGAAAAACGAATCCTTGAAGTTTACAAATGTGAAAATTTTCGCAAATTGGTCAATTTGCGAAATTGGTCAGTTGTGTGTCATGCATCCTGTTTTTATGAATGGAAATATTATTGCTGGAACATGCTGCTGTCAGTTTGGGCTGTGACCAACAGTTGGATGTTGTACTGAGGCAGTCTATGGAACATCTTAGCACGCAGCAGCTACTGACATTTTTTCCTAAAATTATTTTAATTTGAGTTATGAAACCTATGTGATATTTCTTTTCCAGGGCCAGAGCACCTATTCAAGGCAGATCAAGCAAGTAGAAGATGATATCCAACAACTGCTTAAGAAGATCAATGAGCTCACTGGTATCTTCCTTTATTAAGATAACTTTCAGTAGAAGATACACATATACCACAATGAGTGTTTTAACCTGATTTTAAACAGCTTTTGCTTTGGTTTATTGCTGTTACTTTTCTCAAAAGGATCCTTTTATTTGGTAATGTGAGATTTTTTGTTTTGTAGTTAATTGGCCTTTCTGACTGGACAGGGCTCACCTGTATATACGGGAGTGTATTTTGTAGTGTAACACATTTTTATTAAAAATTGTAATTTCTGTGTGTTAGAGTGAAACAAATGCCCCTTTCTGTTTGTAGGTAATTTGTTGTGATTTGCGTCAAACTGCCTTTGAGTAGCGAGTGAACTTAGGAAGGCTGCAAAGCACCATTGTATTGGTACTTAGTAGTAGTGCCATTCCTTGTTTTGCAAAGAAATGTGTATCAGAGCACTTAAAATCAGCTGGTTTAAAATCAGTTGGTTCATTATGACCATTACAAGAATAATGAATTTGTTCTGTATTTTTTTTCTTTCTTTGTTTCACTGATGTGTGTTTGTTGCCCTGTTACTAATCCTTTAGTGGCCCTCGGCTCTGCCGGGAAGACAGCCATTTCTATTTTCCAGTACAATCCTTGATTCTGTCATATATTTCAGCCCCTTCCAACCCACTCCTTTCTGTGAATCTGTGATCGTGAAGGTTGTGCTTTTTATATCCATGCTTTGGAAGGTTTATTATGTTTTTCATGTGAATCCCTTAGCTTCTGATACCTTGCACTAAAGCTTTCCCTTGGTGCAAGCAATTGCAGAATTTTGTTCGTTTTCTGGAACTTCTGATATCTCTGTCAAGCTCGGTTGCAGTTGTCCCCACACTGCAAAACTATGTTAGAGGAAGGCTAGATGGGTGCATGTGTGTTCAGCTGGCACAGTTGCATAGGCCTCATTTCTTTCAGAAACTTGTTTTTTAGAAAGGCCTTCAAAGTTACGTATGCCTGCTCCCTGCAGACTTATGTCTGAGGTTCTTAGTGTGGGAAAGGTTGCTAATGTAGCAGTTAGCTTCCTCCTCCTCAGCTTGTCTGTGTTGTCCATAGGAATCAAGGAATCGGACACTGGGCTGGCTCCTCCTGCCCTTTGGGATCTGGCTGCTGATAAGCAAACTCTCCAAAGTGAACAACCATTACAAGTTGCAAGGTGGGTTGTCTTCTTTGCAGTGGAGCTGCAAAGTGTTAACAAATGTGACTTATTATGTGGAGACTTCTTTAAAAAATAAGGTTCATATGTGCACGTTGGAAGTGCTTTTTACTGTTGTGTCACAAAGGAACTGCATCGTGCTTGATGATGTATTACATACTTCATACTTGTACTTATTCCTGTGATTATTGTAGGATGCTATAATAATAGAATCACAAGTATAATCGCTGGCTTTGCGCGTTTAGAAAATACGATTGTCTAATCTTGATGCTTCCACAAGTAGCAAGCTGGTCAGTTGGTCTGTCTGCTGGTGTTAATTCTGTTTTGTGTTAGATGTACGAAGATAATCAATGCAGACTCCGAGGATCCAAAGTACATTATCAATGTCAAGCAATTTGCCAAATTTGTGGTGGATCTCAGTGACCAGGTGGCACCTACTGATATAGAAGAAGGCATGAGAGTTGGGTAAGCAAAAATTTTTGTCGTCTTATGTGTTTCCTGGAAACTGAATCTTTCTCATCTGATGCATTACTTTGACAGGTTGACAGTTATCATCTCATAGTTTTGCAGTGGTTGAAATTGTAACAATATTTTTCTGTTGGAAGACAGTAGCTTACCTGTGTGCTGTGCTGTGCTGGAATCTTTTGATTACGATGTCATTCTGATGAGAACGATGAATCATTGTCTGAAACCCTTCCTTTTCAATCTTGACAGTCCCAGCTTTTAAGGAGCAGGCTTTGTAGCCTGCTTCCTTTTTGGCAGTCTGCGTAGTTATACACAAGGCAGCTACAGGAATTGTTTACTGAGGAGGTGAAGCCTGTTACTTTCAGAATCAGTATCTTGCCAGTTTACTCTGGGGGATATTTTGTAATATAATTTTTAAAATACTTTGGAATTAATATTTTTGGAAACCCCGGACATCTCCGCAGAAAAAATTCTAGTTTCTAGCTTCTCTGACTACTAGGTTTAAGGGCTGGTCTGTTTTGATGCCAGAGAAAAGAATAGTTTAAGAATTCAGCTTCTAATATATGGGGTTATTTCTACATGACAGTTTAATTAACTGGTGCTAAAATAATAGTCTCTGTGCTTTCTCTCCAGGGTGGACAGAAACAAATATCAAATCCATATCCCCTTGCCTCCAAAGATTGACCCTACAGTCACCATGATGCAAGTGAGAACTGCCTTAACTTGTTATGACATTGCTTTGTCTCGTAAATTTGATTACTTTGGCTGGATTTTGTTCTGGGCTCTTGAAAGCCTGGAGGAGATGTAGCATCAGGCTCTTAACTGCTTGCTCACCTTTTTGTTGTGCAGGTAGAAGAGAAGCCAGATGTCACTTACAGTGATGTTGGTGGTTGTAAAGAGCAGATTGAAAAGCTGAGAGAGGTGGTTGAAACTCCTCTGCTTCACGTAAGTAACTTCCAGATGTAAACTTTTATTATTTTGAAAATATTCTGGTCACCTGTGAGTATTTGGAAATGGAAGAAAGATAATATACTTGAATGTAAACACCTAAGTGAAAGAAGGCTTAGCTTTAACAACTGAAATCCAGCCTAGAGTGGTTTATATTGCTCTGTATTGATGATTTTCTTAGTTTACCTATACGTTTTGATGCACATAATCTCTAATTTGCATAACCTTGCCTTCTGTTTCCCACTGTTACAGCCCGAGAGATTTGTTAACCTTGGAATCGAGCCTCCCAAAGGAGTGCTTTTGTTTGGGCCACCTGGCACAGGCAAAACTCTTTGTGCCCGTGCTGTTGCAAACAGGACCGATGCCTGCTTCATCAGAGTAATTGGATCGGAATTGGTGCAGAAGTATGTGGGAGAGGTAAGAGCAAATACTTGATGAAATGTGGAGTGATTTGCACATTTCCAGTCATGAGGACCAGACACTATAGTGAATAAGAGGGATGCTGGAGGTACAGGTGTGGGAGGAACTGTCAAGCAAATCACTGCAGGTCAGACCTGAACTGTGCTGTCATCAATTAAATGGATTTCATGGCACAGAGTTTAATCTGTGGTTTGGGAGGACTCTAGAATTAGGATTCTGTTTCCAGCTCTGTTGCTTATTTTTCACTTCGCCCTGAAGTAAACGTCTTCATCTGTGCTGCTGAATTTAAGAGTAGTAATTTTTCTCTTCTTTATAAATTGCTTTCAGATATGTGAATGTTATGTTATATATATGTGTGCAAATAAGAGTTTTATAATTGGAACTTAGAAGCGTTTGGAAGCATGACAAGTTTTATTTTGTTAGTTTTCCTTTAACATGCCTTGAATCTTTAAACAAGTCTGGATTTTTTTTTTCTTTCAGGGAGCTCGAATGGTTCGTGAACTCTTTGAAATGGCCAGAACTAAAAAAGCTTGTCTTATATTCTTTGATGAAATTGATGCTATTGGAGGTACGTTTGTAGTTTCTATAGCTCTGATCTCGAACGAGAATTTTTGGGTCTTCTTTTCGCGTTGTAACTCTGTGTCCGTATTGCTGTATTTCAAGAGATGTGCTTGTTAATTCTTATCTAGCAAAACTACTACTGTGTCCCATGTCCAGGAAGCCGTCAAGAAGTAGTTTATGTTGTTTGAACACACTTAGCCCATGTGAGAAGTTATCTTTGCACATTTGTAACACCCACATTATTTAAACTTCAGTGAAGAATCCCTGGATTTTGTTTGCAAAAAGTACCGTTAACTTTAACCCCCTTTAGCTTCTTGACTATTTACTGAATCTTTACTACTGCCTGGAAGTTAAATGATTACTTTTTTCCCCAAAGTAAGTACTTGGGTTCTTTGAAAGCAGCACAACTTTAACACAGACAAGGCAAGGGGTGGTTGAGGAGAGGCAAGGCAAAGACAGAAAATACATTTATATATTTTAGCAGCTTGGCCAGTTACTGGACAGGAAGACAGAGCCTTCTTCATGCTTAAGGTGAAGATAGAGCTCTTATAGTTCTTAGAATAACTGACAGATCACACCACTCCCTCTTTTTTTGAAATGTGTTGTTTTCCAATAACCTCCTCACACCTTTTTTTTTTTTTTTTTTTAAAACTCATTGCAAATATTTGTATGTAATTTCAAATTATTTTTCTGGGTGTCTTCTGTGTAGCAGCTGTGACACCTCCTCCATGCTCTGCTGGTCCCTCTCCTATTTTGTGAAACACTTCTGTCTCCTCTCCAGGTGCTCGTTTTGATGATGGAGCTGGTGGTGACAACGAAGTGCAACGTACGATGCTGGAACTGATCAACCAGTTGGATGGTTTTGACCCACGAGGCAACATCAAAGTGCTGATGGCAACAAATAGACCCGATACTCTTGATCCAGCCTTGATGAGGCCTGGCAGGTTGGATAGGAAGATAGAGTTTAGCTTGCCTGATCTTGAGGTGAGAGTGCTTCCTTTCACCTCTAGGTATTCTCTAGTATCAGTGTTTCTTCGGTTAGGATGCTACTGTCTGGAAGCCATTTATGAGAACTAATGAAAGCAGCATTCTTAACTTAATGTGAAACTGTGTGGAAATTTGGGGGATTAAAGATGTGCCAAAAAAGGTTTTCCCACACTGCACAGGTTCCATCTTTGGCTAAGAAAACAGGGTAATTGGTTGGGTTCACTTTGTATTCCTGACTCTACAGATGAAGAGTCCTTTAACCACTTCTGTGATTTAGTTCTGAAGTTTGAGTGTTTTGTCTGGGTTTCTTAAGAGAGATTTCTTGAAGTACTTCTACCACAAAAGCTCTTCTTTACGGTATTTCCTTAACTTAGTATCCTGGAGACTTAAACGTGCTGGTCCAGATATAGGAAACTATAGTTGGGCAGAAATACAGGATTTATTTTCCATCTACCCTTGCTCTGGATGTGGATCCCTGCGTGCTGAGAGTTGTCATCTCTTTCACATCACAAACTCCTGTCCTCCACTCTTTTTTTCAGGGGCGAACTCATATATTCAAGATACACGCTCGGTCGATGAGTGTTGAAAGAGACATAAGATTTGAGCTGTTGGCCCGACTGTGTCCTAACAGCACAGGTAAGCTGACTTTTTATTGAAACAGTTTTGTCTACCCTGTCATCTCCACTGGTGATAAGTGTCGAATTTGTTTCTCCCGTTCTTTCAAAGGCGCCGAGATTCGCAGTGTCTGCACGGAGGCAGGGATGTTTGCCATCCGAGCACGTCGAAAAATTGCAACAGAGAAAGATTTCTTGGAAGCAGTGAACAAAGTCATTAAGTCGTATGCAAAATTCAGTGCTACCCCCCGCTACATGACCTACAACTAATATCTTGGAATGGCTTTCCTGTAGGTAAACTTTCTCTGAAATAAAAGCCCAAGTGTAGTAGTTCATGTCCTATTCGTGCAAGCTAAGAAATAAATGGAGTATTCCCAACAGTGTAAGTGTGTTCTGCAAGAGTGGATTATTGAATGCTTTGCTACCATCAGAACTTGTTCTTTTCCTTTTTTTAATTCGGTGGTTTTCTTTATCACTTTTTCTAGGATTCTTCATTTTTTATGTCTTAAGTGTTGGGTCAAAAGGGAGGAAGAAGGAAGTGTAATTTCATAGTGCTGAGGGAGGGAAGAGTCCTTTCTCCTGTTACTGTGCTACAACGTTGGACATCAACCTCCATCCCCGAGTGAGCACTGTGCTGCATTCATTGCTTGTCTGAGGTGCTGGGCAATAGCTGATGGCAGCAGGCAGCATTAGGTTATCTTCATCCATCATCTAGGGTGGACCTGCCTGGCTGGATAGTTTGGTCGAGGGGAAAGTCGAAGCCTTTCCTTTTTGTTTAAGTGTTGCATTAAAGTTGGGCCTAGGGGAAAAAAAACAGCTTGAAGGGTTAAGCCAGGACCAGGGGAAAGGCTTTTGTGAACTGCTCTGTTACAGTTTAGCTTCACCCCCAGCCTGAGTGGCAGCTAACTAGGAGCAGTTGTTTCCCAATCCCCCCTCCCCTTGCTAGGGAAAGGGACAGAAAGAGACTTGTAAGTTGGAAACTAAACCAGCTTCAATGAAACAATAATACTACTACTCTTACTAATTAAATATATACAAATATTTTAAATTTAACCCCCCCTAGGTGACCACTATGTCACCCTGAAAAGGTCCCAGTCTGGACTCGGCAGTAGGTGGGAGCTGATCTCGGGAACTGGATTCAGGAATGCAGTGATGCAGGATCGAGGCAAATTGGTGTTGGCCATCAAAGAGAGCTTGACCCTTGCAATCTGTCAGTTTTATACTGAGTGTGATGTATAGGGGTAGAATACGCTGGTCAGTTTGGGGTCACCTATCAGTTGCTCCTTGCAGGTGCAACCTTTTTCACCTCAACAGCATCCTGGTAGCTTGCAGGTGGCCTCTGTCTCCATAGGAACTGATGTAAACAATGGCCTTTCTGTGTACCCATGCTCCCTTCCTCTGGTGTGCTAACCATAAATTTTAAATGTTACAACTTCTGGAGACAGACACTGAAAAAAACATGCAGTTAACTTTTAGAAGATGAAGTTACTTAGACAAAGCTTAGCTGAAAAGTCAGAAAAGTAATTCTGCTTTTAACTCAAACCATAAAACTTTGTCACTTTGAAGTGAGAGAAGTTTTAACAGGTCTCATTTTGATAAAACTGACATCACAATTTAACCTTGAAAAATTTCCCATTTTTTAACAGGGGAAGAGCATACAGGGTACATGGACTTCATTAAGTTTTGGGTGTCAGTTAAGCACTTGGGCAATCTGTGGTTTTGCCTTATACCTGTGTGAAAAACTGATTTCCACCATGCTGTGTTATTTTGGTGAGCACCTTTGGGGGATGCATATGTGTTTATTGGTGGGACAGGGAACTGGTTTTGCTTCAAGCCTGAGAAGGAAGAAGCAGCCCTGCCAGTGTACCCACCCTTCTGAGAACCAAACACAGCACCTGAAATTCAGTGTGCTTTTGGCTTAGAGAGATGAGTGAAATATGTGTTTAAAAAAAAAAAAAGTTCAGATCTTACCAGGTATCCTGAATTATTGTTGGTACTCCTACAAAAAAACCCCAAAACAAAAAAAAAAAAAAACCCAAAACAGGAGCAGGAGAGCAATATTATTCTGGTTATCAAAAGGTACCTTGACATCAAACTGGCCTTAGGCTGCCCAGTGACCTTTGCTGTGATGGGGCTGAGGCAGTGAGGAGTTGGGCCACCAACCTGTCAGCACAAATGGGAGAGGGGAAAGAGATGAGCCACAGAGCAAGTTTAATGGGTGGGGCTTGTTTAGACAGGCACAGAAAAGCCTAAGGTACAATTTGAATTTATAGATAACAGTCTGTTAATCAGTATAGGAAAAAGGAAGTCTGTTTATTTTCTCACTCATAACTTAGGCTGGTGAGTAGGAAGCGGCGCTGCTGGGGGCAGCAAAGCACAGCAAAAGACTTCATCGAAAGGCTGCCAGGAGCACCGTGCTGGTGCCACAGGCTGGATCCAGGATGTTCCTAGACAAAGGCTTTCAACCAGTAGCAGCCCAGGAGACACAGCATTAATTGCATCATTGTGAAGCCTGATATGGAGAAGGCTTCATGTGCATGGGTTGCTGGGAAGGTGAGGAGCAGGAACCTCAGCAGCATGGAGGAGTGGGAGGGAGGTGGAAACACTTCCCAGCCCACCCCTTAGCACCCAGGGACCTTGGCTCATCCCATATACAGAGACCAATGCAAAGGGGAAAATTGTGACAAGTCATGATCTTTATTTTAGAAGTTGACAGGACTCTTGAACTGAACAGACTACATAGTTAAAAACTGAAGCTGCACCAAGCTGAAAGTAGAAAAATATACTGTGTGTAGACAGAAAGTCTTGTTGAAGTAGTTAACATTATAAAATGTACCAAAAGTTGTTTAAATAAACACGCACAATGTGTTAATGTGCATCCAATTCATCCTTTGAACTCCAGCTAAGCAGTAATTTCTGATGCAGAAAGCTTCCTATCCTTATTGCCAGGGGAGTCTGAGGAAAGCAAATGCCTCTTCTGACTGGCCCTGGTTCCTGGGAAACACGACTGACCTGAAGCAAGCCCGAACTGTGGCAGAGCCTGAAGCAAAGTAAGAGTATTCAGAAGAGAGGAAGTCATTTGAATTCCCTTATGCACAGGACCTTTGATTTTGAGGGTAGCAAATGAAATGTCACTGACACTCCATTTTCCTCTGCTGTCAAAATAACCTACAAAGAAACACTTTTAGGTTCCTACCTCTGCGATTCACAGCAATTGTTGTTAGAGAAATACAAACATTGATAATTTCTTTCTTTGGCTTGAATTACATTTCCATGGTTGTGTCTCACACCTGAAGCGAAGCAGTATCATAGCAGCCAGGTTGTGAAGACAACAGGAAAAAAACCCTACACTACACTTTCTTTTGAAAATCCCAAACACCTAACATTTCAGTAGAACGCAATCTATTCCACAAAGCGCTTAAAAACTGAGGCAGAAGCAGCACTGCTGATAGGAAGGTGTCTTGGGCAACAGAAAAGTACACTTGGGGAGGGCACTAAAACTTTAGACTTCGCCTATCGTTTTATTCCACCTTACGAAACTGCACATAGGACATCAGTTCTTAAATTCATTTTCATAGGCTCCACTCCTGCCTTAAGCCACTTTTGTCTTCAAGCTTTGAAGCCAAACTAATTTTAGCTTAAAATCAAATCTTTTCTGGGAAGCGTAACTAGTGGCAGTGAAAGTACCATATTGATAATGTAATAATGAAACAGAGTTTCTAATTTGAAGTTCACTTAGAGTGACAATGTTCAGGCAATGCAGAGTTGAATATTGTTGAGACAGGGTAGGTATTTTAAAAAAGTAACTGTACCATCCAGGTTTAAAAAGAGTAGCAGCTAAATGCCACCAGGGTGAATTCATAATCCAGCTGGCAGATTATTATGATTTATATGAATCTGTTGTATGCAGATGCTGACTTCAGGCTTTCAAAGTCATCTAAGAAAGTTCTTTAAAGACACTGGTACAGTGCATTGCAATTGCAGAACAGTTATTTCCTGCAAGATTCCACCTTGTAGTGGGTTAAAGTGCCCATTTTCTCAACAGGAATAGGAATGTCACCTTCTCTATCAGATTCTGATTGTAGCAGAATACATGGGTTTTTCATGTCTCACATAATTGTTTGCTTGTTTGTTGTTGGAAGGATATACCCTGTTTGAAGGAATAAATTCAAGAGCATGAAGACTTCCAATTCTTTATCAACTCCGTCTACAGAAAACCAGCACCACCCTGTACCCGTAGATACAAATAGCCTTAGGCTCTCTTTAAACTGTGCAAAGTAAATATTCAGAAAGAGTCTCCATCAACATAAATCTGGCTTCCATTCTGATTGGTGGCAGTCCTCAGAGGTCAATACCAGCCTGTGAAGCAGACCCGGCTTGCCCTTGGCAAGCAAGGACAGCATCATGAATACTGTGAAACAGCAACTCTCCTGTTACAGTGTTATCAAAAAAATTCAGTCTTGTCAGCTCAGTCAGAACAGGGCCTACAAAATAAAAACCAAACATGGCATCAGTGCATAAACTAAAGAACAAAGATGGAAGACAAGAGTATCTCAGGAGAAAGACAACAACTTGTTCTCTTACTTGTTATTACTTAAAACATTTTAAATGGTTGGATAGACCACATGCTACTTTCCATTCCAAACAGGTAATTCTCTTATCCAGACATACAAAGAGGCCTATTTTGGGCAGAAGATGCTACCAAATACCAGAAACTTTGAATATTGCAGGTTTTTCTCCTTATGACATTATTATGACAATTCCAAGATACAAAATTCAGTGTGGCATTTGTGATTTGCCAGCTGGAATAAATGGGAACAGGATCTAGTCCTCATAGAACTCATTATCAGCGCCCTACTTTCACTCAAGTGAAGGTTCTACTGCATATGGGGTTGCTTTTCCTTGAATCCAATTTTATCTGAACGAAGGGCTGATGCTACTAAGGCACCTGACAGCAGAAAATTCAGGGCTAGGTGGAAATAGATAAACCAAAATCTCTCCCATAGAGCACACCACAAAAAAATTACAACTCACCAGAACAGCTGGCAATGCAGACACAGACACCAACTTCTTTGTATTCTTTTATAATCTGTAACACCGATAAACTGAAGTTAAGCACAGGTATTTCATTTTACACACTGCAGTTCTGGAAGATGCAAGCCAATCATTGTGAAAGCTGCACAGTCCACATGCCCCAGCATTCACCTAAAACTTACAGAGCTACAGAATTAAATCTACTTACTGATTTTAATGTTTTTGCTCCAACTGAATCCACAAAGTTCACTGGGGTGAAATCCAGAATTAAAGAGTGGATGTTTGGTTTAGGCTCCATAAAACGTTCATGCTCATCAGGAGACGTGTCTCGTACACTACCATCTTCAGATGCAAATTTTCCATTTACAGGTAACTCATCATTTGCTATCTCATGTTTTACACTTGCTTCCACATCATTAGTCTGGGAGAGAAGGAAGATAAATAAAGCTTAATGACAGCCAATGCTTTTTCAGTACAGATCTCATTACTCTCCATACTCATCTGTTCCTTCAGCCTTTAAAAGGTGCACAGCTCCTAACCATTACAGAAACTTGCTTTACATGCACACATATTTCCCTGTCTTACATATAGCAAAGTTTATTTTCTCATGCCCAGTCTTTCTACAGTCATGTGCAAGTAGCTTAAAACTCTCCTCTTAGGGGTAAATTACACATTCCCTTCAAACACTGACACTTGATGTTTTTACTCCACTTCCTTGCCATATCCCTGCTGATCCTATCACAGCCTACATATTCAACAGAAGCAGCGGCAATCTGGATCTTAATTTAGGCATTTGGTTGGTTTTCTATGGTAAAAAGCACACATTAGCACCCATTATGGGGTGAACTTAAACACACACAAAAGGACAAGCATTTTTCAAACAACTCTTCTCAAGGTACCCACCTCACTTAGCCACTCCAGGACCAGCAGTGCAAATGGCACCTTTTTATTACAGGGGCTGCTAATTTGAATTTATTTCGTTATACCAAATTTCTGCATGATTATTCCAAATGTGTGGGGAAGGGCAGAGGTAGGGTCCCTCCAATTTCTGCTGACACCATTGCTGAGACAGTATGACACTGTGGTAAGGCTCTGCTCTGCCACATGCTACCTGAATGTCATTAAGGTTCAACACAATTACCCAATCCAGCCATGAGCCTCTGGTCCTTATGCTGTTGCCTCAGTAGCCTGTCGCACTGCACAGTGCTTGCTCCTTAAGCTTTCCTACCTGAGTGGTACTCTGCACCTTGTATAAACAAGAGTGGTAATAGCAGAAAGCAGCATGTTAGCTGATAAATCAGAGGTAAATATTTACCGAAGAATTCACTAGCTTCAATACAGCTTTCTTTCTGAGTTTATTAGCTGCCTTTATTTCCCGGGCATGCCTCTTCTGGGCTTTTCTCCTTGCTGCTAATATGGCACAAGGGTCCACTCCAGTCTGTCATGAAAAGAAAGCATGGTCAGAGGAGATTTGGATTGTTAGGATGATTGCAGTATCAATTAGCGCTGAATTCATCACTATCACAAATTTAAAATGTAAGCCCACATTGTTCAGCTTCCCTTGGTGGGGGTGAGAACAGTATAAAGTAAGAAGGAATAATCTCATCAAGCACTGTGTTAACAAGACAAGGAAGAGATGCATCACATTCTTTTCTAGAAATCAGTGCGCCATGTTTCAACTAAATGCTGATTCGAGTGCAGAGAGCAAAGGGGAGAGAAGTGCACTTGGACATAAATCACTACTACCTCCCGCTTTGTGATAGTAAGTACCACCCACCTGTTTCGTACAAGACTCACCATGGGAGCTACAGAAAAAGTTTTCAGAAGTTAGTATGGGTGCAATTGCTACCAGGTCAGGCAGTTCTGCCCTTAGCTATTTCTGTTATTGTTATTCCCACCCAGTTAGACGGGAGGCGAAGCATACTTTGTATGCAGGTAATTTGTTTCTCGTGATAGGCACTAAATCTCCACAGTATCCCAGAGTCTTATGCTCCACTAAAGTTTGTTACACAAGAAGGAAGTATTTGCTCCAGACATTTTGTTTTCATTTCAGCAACTAATTATTTCCTACTGAAGAAAAAGCTGTTCAACCACATTGTGCTCTGCAACCACCAGACTTTCATTCACAGGTCTTCAGTATTAAGCTACGTTCTGTCCATTTATTCCCTTCCACCACGATGTTGCTTCCTAAGATGACTTGCAGTTGGCTGGAGGGTCACTTTCTCCTATTTTAATGATCACTGGGGCCACAAGTTGAGAAACACTCTGATGGGGACTACGCTACAGGGGCTGAAAGATGAGCATGTTTCAGAAGGCAGTTTAAACTTGCAAGACACAGACATTAAAGAATTTGCTTTACTCACCTTTTTCTTCAGTGCACTGGTATATGAATCACTATTGGCAAAGTAAAGTGATGCATTGGCTTGAAATATTTTTATTCCAGGATATTCTTTAACCTAAGGAAATGAATATTGGATGTGCTCAGCTAAGGGTTGCCTGAATTACAAGAAAAACATCTGTGTGATCACAAGATACATGAACACGCAGCAGCCCAACAACCAACTCTGTAAGGCTATCTGCGTGTGTGAAATAAAGAAGGTTGGCACTGTTGTGAGCAAAGCCACTCAGAACATCAGAACCTCTTACTTTTCCAGAGCAGTACTACACACAATCAATGCCAAGTAACACTTCTCCATTTTTTTATGACATTGAAATGCACATCCATAAAAAGGAATTAAGTACTTGCAGTTTTCTAATCTTGCTGTTGGGAGCTGGCATTAAAAAATCCTGCAGACCTAGGAATGCTTCGTTTTAGCCTCCTTTTCTACAGGCATAATGACTTCTTTCTTTCTTTCTTGGCTCCTCAGGTTAAAAAAAAAAAAAAAGAGCCTTTCAAATCTTTGGTTCTAAACAGACCTTCAGATAGGTCTCGATGTCACTTCTTTCCTCTATTTAAAATGAAGCTGTCTCTAAAAAAGCTGCACTCTGACATTTTACATGCAAATGACCTGGCCAGCAGCAAAGATCCAGCCTCCCATATGCTGCCAACCTTGTATTTATACAGGAGGAAATAGTAACTGCATTCAGTGTAACAAAAACGGGCTCCCCTCTCCTTTGCATACAGTTATAAACATGCTCACATATACTTATGCTTTGTACCACATTCAAAGCAAACTGCTGGTGAGAGAATGTTTACAGATCACAGCATCATCTTTATATGTAGTTTTTTTACAGACTGATTCCTTAGTAAAGGAGGATGTGGCCTTCATAGCAGCATCTCTGAGAACATGGGCAGAGAGCACAGAAGTAGGTGCTATGTGAATAAATACAGCATTTTAATATCCATTATACTGACAATAAGTAGTGCTTTCACCAACTTCTGGTTGAATAAAATGGCATTTATAAGAAGGTAGGTACATAGCAAACAATTGTACCATTAATCACGGCTATTTAATGAGCAGGGGATGGGTAGAGGGAAAGAGACGATGTTTTTAATAGTTTAAGCAATTCTGAAGAGCATGTCAGTTTGTATTCTGGGTTCTACGGATTTTGAGCAATACTGCCACAGTAATAAAGAAGGTGGCCTGGTACACACTTGTGTATGTACCAGATTTAGCATGGGTATTTCTATAAACCTCACCATTTTGTACAAGTTTGTACAATGGAACTAGTGTAAAGGTCTCTTCTGATCACCTGGTCAAGCATATATATTATAGCATATATTCACATATATATTTTATATATACATATAAAATATATATTATAGTATATATTCATGTATATATTATAGTATATATTCACACAAATGAATGCAACGCAAACATTGTATGTGCAGTATGGTAGGACTAGGCAGCAAATCACCTTAGCTCCACTACATAACACTCTTCAATGCAGAAGAACACACTCCTACCTCTTCGTACTCTTCCACATCACAGTAGATGTCAGTATCAGGAATATGACCAAGGATTCTGTATTGAGGGCTAGAGAGAAATGAAAGCAAATGTTTCAGTGTTATCACTTAAAGTGGAAGAGGGAGTATTCAGTACAGATGGAGACTTATTTTAAACGGTCATTCTGCAGTGCCTGTCTGGTACTAGTTTATCTAAATATGGTCAGATGTGGTCAGTTTACTGCAGGCACACAATAAAGGGAATAGTTGGTGACCAGACGAGTTTGCTTCTGTTAGTACAAAACAAATTTATAAGCTTAGCACTGTAATGTCATTTTCTGAAAATTAGGGGTCAAAGCATGCAAAGGCACAGGGCAAATCACTTTCAGCATGAACTGGTGCAACTCCATTGACTCTCTTGCAAATATGGAAACTCATACTAACAGCAAGCATGCTGCGATTTCTAAGAACCCCTCTGCTCCCTGGACAGTGCCTGAACAGATGAATGTTCCCAACTCACAAGCAGTGAGACAGCAGAGTATATGACTGTTCTGCTTGCAGGATCAGTGAAGTATAGAGACAGCAGAAAAATATTCTTATGCAGAATTTCTGAAAATTTTCTGGATTTAGAATTTGGTTTCATTCTAATGCAGACCGAAACCAAGACTCTCATATGTTTTCGACCTAGATGTCCCAGACCTTGAGTCTAGAAGCCTTACATGACACACTTATCCACATATGCAAGAAATCATTTTCCTGTACACCCTAGAAAGCTTCACAGTATAAAGTTCTGTCACTCTGAATGGGGAAAGAGGAGAAATTATTTGAAAGACTAGAAGTGCAGGCACAATTTTTTGATTAATTAGACCTTTCTCGCAAAATACCAAAACATTCATCTAGAGATAAACTGACAGAACTCCTTGACTGTGACAGTTAGCGCATATGAAATGTAATCATTTGAAGAGACCGTCATCAAGCACGTTTGAAGTTCTAAACTCTAGGGACTAAAAATGTAAAGAAGATTAACCAATATAAGAAAACTAAAATCTTCTGTTCATTATGGAAATTACAAGTTCATGTCCTCCAGAAATTTTGTTCTCATTAAAATAAAATGTGAACCCTAGATCAGAGCCACAGGGCATGACCTACATTAGGAAGTAGATTCTGTACTGCATGCAGTTGAAAAGGGTGGAAAGGTCATGTGCTTATTTGCACCCCTTAAATAAATAAAACCATATAGAAGATCAGCAAACACTAATTTTGATAAAGAAGAAATCTGACCTTTGTGTTCTGTAAATAACTGTTATCATTGCAAATGCTACTGCAGTGAGTAAACCATAGTCTAGTCCCAGGAAAAGAGAAGCCACAAAAGCTACCACCCAGATGGCCTAAAACAAAGAAAAGGTATGAATTATTATGTATCCTTTTCTATTAACAGCAAAAACAATGGCATAATTCAACCTCAAACCTATGTCTCATTTCCGTTCAGGAACAGGTTATAATGTAATCCATCATGATAGCAGACTATTATTGCTTTAACCTTTCAGAAGGGCCTAAAAGCTCAAGGCACATTAATATAACATCTGGCAAACTGTCACATAATAATTAATTAATGCCTAAAGTCCTGTTCTCCAAGGGATCTTGTGTTACTAGGAGACTCCATATACCTCAGGATATAAAAAAAAATAAATTCAAGACCTGCAAGTATCTCTCACTTACTTCCACCAGCCAGTTAATCCAGGAGAAAAATGCCACCAAAATGTTCCCTCCAACACATTCTTAGTTCTGGCCCACTCCAGCCAGGCTTTTGGTTTGTCTTAAAAAAGGCAAACATTTTCAAGCAGTTTGCTTTGTTATTCTGTTTCTCAAATTCTTCTCAAACATTCTCACAGCCTTCAGTGCAGTTCCTGTAGCAATAGCGCAAAAGCTTTACTTTCACTGCAACCAAACTAGTTCTGACCCAAGTTAAAGGTAGTTGAACAGCAACAAAAACATTCCTGTCTGCAACAGATCACTCTCCTTGTGTTCATCTGCAATGCAAAACCAATTTGTAACTTCTTGAGAAGTTTCTACCCTATTTTGGGGGTTAGGAAGAAGAGAAGCAACAAATTTAGCAAGGTAAAATATACGCCCTGAGCCGTGTTATTACTCACCAGCTCAATCTTACTGGTTTTCCAGAAATGTGCAACATCTCCAAACTGTTTAAACATTCCTTTCAGGTTCACCATGACAATTGCAGCTAGCACTGTCTAAGAAAAATACACAAATGTAATTTTCAGTAGTAAAAGAAACCCAACGCCAAATAAGAACTTCAAAGTATCACAAAAAAATGTATTTCTGTGCTTTATACAACTGTTGTAAATCTACTGAATGGATGTTCCATTTAAAAAGCCCAACTTTTCAAGTAGTTCAGTGTAGATGAGCTTTTACTGAAGCTGCAGAAGTGAAATGGCAAGCCAGAGTCAGTAAAATTTGATTTACTCTTTCCTGACAAGAGAAATCACATATTCCTGAGCTCCATGCTGCTGCAATTACAGTACCTCTAGTGCCCAAAGCAGCTAGACAAATCTTAAACTCAAATTTCTCTACAACATACTGCAACAATATACCATAACAGTCATATAGGTGTAACTCAAGGTACATCTCCTATAAAAAGAAGTAGGAATTGCATATCATCCTGTGCATGTCACCAGAAAAAAAACTTTTTTTAAAAAAAGGTCAGAATATATTTATTCACATATATTTTTATAAAAATAAGTAAAACTGCAGCAAAACCAACTAATTATCCTTAGCTATCACCCAGCCCCAACCCTTTCCTAGTTGAGCTATTACTTTCTTTTAACTTTTTAACCTCTTCCCACAATTCCTATGCTGCATTCAAATGCGGCCAACAGGAGTAGGGAAGGGATTGTCTCTCTGTACTCGGCATCGGTGAGGCTGCACCTCAAACACTGTGTTCAGTTTGGGACCCCTCACTACAAGATGATGAGGCACTGGAGTGTGTGTAAAGAAGGGCAATGAAGCTGATGAAGGGTCTAGAGAACAAGTTTTGCGAGGAACAGCTGAGGGAACTGAGGCTGTTTAATCTGGAGCCTGAGGGGAGGCCTCATTGCTTTCTACAAGTACCTGAAAGGAGGTTGCAGTGAGATGGGTGCTGGTCTCTTCTCCCATGTAACAAGGGATATGACAAGAGGAAATAGCCTCAAGTTGCATGAGGGGAGGTTTAGATGGGAAATTAGGAAAAATTTCTTTGCCAAAAGGGTTGACCGTCATTGGAACAGGTTGCCCAGGGAAGTGGTGGTCACCATCCCTGGAGGTACTTAAAAGTCATATAGATGTGGTGACTCATTATACTCAATGATCTTAAGGGTCTTTTCCAACCTAAATGATTCAACAACTAAAAACCTACTGGGCCCTTCCAAATATTAATTTTTAGCCTAATTTATAGCAAAAATGCATACAAAACTTAAAGGTGCATGGACAAAGGCCCAACTGTGCTTCTTACTAATCACACCATGATCTCCATTTTAAGCAATATTCACTGGCCTCCATTCACTGACAATGCAATCCATAACAGGCAAAAACTCCCTTACCTGTGGAAGCGGTTCAAAGAGGTATCCAATAGCCACAAGTACCAACAGAACCATAATTGAAGAGAGAGCACCTGCAATCTAAACCAAAGAAGCCAGAAATTACTTCTAATTGCCTCGAAAGGGCAGTAGTAGTGTTTAGCTAACCCCTCTTGTGCTTTCCACGAGGTTGGTTGTTCAGGTGAATTTGATCCTGCTCACTCAGTCCACCCTTTTGGCTGTCATGGAACTTTCTATCCTGGTCCAATCCAGATTTGAAACATGGGGAACTCCAGTTATTCCTTCCGAGAAATTCTGCTTGCAGAGAAATCTGGCAATCTAGTGAAGTTTCAGACTAACTTTGGAGCTCCAAACCCCAAACTTTGCTAAGCTCAAAATTTTGGTTTACCTGAGTTTTGCCACCAGTGCTTTCCTGCACAAGACTCCGAGACATTGAGCAAGTGACTGAAAAGCTTTGGAAAAATGACCCCACAGAGTTGCATATTCCCAAGGCAATAAGTTCCTGTGTTAAACAACAGAGAAAAACAAAAGTCGGTTAGAAATAGCAAATGTACAAAGCTGGAGCTATCCATACATACTAATAACCGCATCTTATTTATAGTGCTTTCCAGCGACCTTGTAGAGAATAAGCAATCTTACTGTAGAATATGCTTTTAGTTCTTGCACATGTGTAAGGTGACATACATTAAATCACCTGTTAAAACAAGTATCTGCTGAAGCACTGGAGACATCTCCCATCCTTAAATGTTACAGTAATGGATCAGTCTGAAAACTAAAATAAATGACAACATTGTTTAAAGAATTTCTTCAACTTCAGGTTAATGTGAATTTTAACCCTGAATATAAATGGAAAACGGTTTCTCTTACAAAGACTGTTCTTTGCTTCCCACCCTAAACTACTGTTTAGCACTATTAGAACCAAGAGCAGCCTTGGTCATGTTTCCATGTGTGTGAATTCATTGCTATACATGAAATAGCAATGTGTCCACTGCTTCATCAGGAAGATCCCACATGAGAATTACTATTGTGAGAGATCAGAGCTTCATCTACCTCAGTACTGTTTCTGATGCCTAAGAAAGTATTTGCTTGTAATGAGGTCTTCCCAGATTACTCTGCATGCCACTATTTGTAACTTGGTGATTTGAGTTATGTCTTTAAGAGGACTCAATAAGCTTCTCTTTGCATTCGTATAATCCATTTTTGATTCATTTACACATTCAGCATGCACTGCATCTTGTGAGAAAGAGTTCTGTAGTTGAATAGGCAGGTGAAAGCAGCATCTGGCACTTCCTGAGAAAAAGATCTTGACTCAGCTCAGCAATGATTACTTTAAGTAATGTAAATAGAGCTGATTCCATTCATGCAGCTATGGATCTGTCCTCTTCTCTCTTTAGGTAAGAAATCAGTGTCACAAAGGGTGAGATTCATCCGACCAGATGTAAAACTGTAGGTCAAAGTAATTTAAACTCCATTTACTCTTGGAGGAAGAGAGCCACTTCAAGAACAGGGAACAAAACTGATGTGCACTGTGTCAAATGCTTGCTCTAGGAAATATGTTACAGCATATAAACTCCCCGTCTCCCTTGACACCACAATACTATTAACTAATAATCCAATCACAATATTGATTCTAAACTGCACAGGATAGACAGAGTAGGAGAGGATGACATTTTGTTACAGTTTTAGAGAGTCCCTAATCACTGCCTTTATTGCTTAAATCACAATCAGAATGCTCATTATGGACTCAGCCAATTACTGCCGCAGAAAATTAAGAGATCCCTGCTTGCAATGTGTGGGAACAGAAAGAAAATATTCTAAACCTCAGATAACAGTTCTTTGACCCATAAGACATTGTATTTATCACATGGGAACTTGATGCTCCACTCTACTACAGAAAAGTAGAGATAAAAGTAGCTGCCCATATGGACAGGAAGCTAAGGTATGTCTGTTAATTTTCATGTATAAGCCCAAGCCCAACAGAAGCAAGTTTTCCAAAGTGAAGCTAGAATTGAAACCGATTAGTAAAATACAGCCAGCAGATCTTAAAATATTTCTGGCATTTAAATGCGTAGGCTGTAAAAAAACCTGACCTGATTCCACTAGCAATGAAAAACTTTTTTCCAATATCTCATTCTACTTTAATTATAAAGCAAAGGTACCACTGAGAATTTTCAACGAAACAGTCCAAATACTCTTACCTGATTCCCATCAATGGTGTAACCATGTTTAAGGGCAAAAATCTTGGCCATTGATACAGCCATTGAAAACCCAACTATTGCTATTGCTATTGCATCCACAAATACTGCCGGGATCAGCTGAATCTCAGGAACTACTGGTGGACGTAACCTACAGAGGAAATAAATATTTACAAATCACTCCAATAAAAGCCACATATGATACAGAAAAAAGTATAGTTTGAATAAGAAAGTATCACCCCTACCCTTGAGGAATATTCCCAACAACATCGACTCTGTATGACTCATTCAGATTCATTCCAGCTGACACTCCTGTGCCAATAATTACCTAAAATTCCACAAACACATTTGTAAACATCAGCTAAAAGAGATAAAGCCACCTGAAGAACTAATAACAGTTAGCTTATTATCAATTACACGCAAAAGGGATTATATTTATTTGTCAGTCAGTTTTCTGAGGGCTAAGGCACAAAATAAAAATGAGGAAGCTCACCATTTTCCCTCCACCATCAATCCCCACCGATTTTATAGTTTTCTTGGGAATGGTTAAAGAAACATGGTATAGTATAATATGAATTACTCAAATCTCCTTCGCCTGAGCCAAGCCTAAGCAGAACAGTATGCACTGGGAAATTAAATGTGAGGATAAGTCAAGGACAGCCGCACTGCTATTATTTCATATGCATAACCTGCATGTTTATCTGTAAACAGAACTGGAGCAGCAGTAACAAACTAAACAGGTGTATAGAATCACAGAATCATAGAATCACCAGGTTGGAAGAGACCCACCAGATCAAGTCCAACCATTCCCACCAATCTCTAAACCATGCCCACTCAGTACCCTCATCCACTTGCACCTTAAACATCATCACTTCACTATGGCCTTACTGCCAAACAACAGCCTATTACGCCACATCTGTCATTTCTCAATTGCATCCCTTTTCTTTGTTACTTCTGTCTAGATTGTATCCATACCTTTGATTATTCCCTTTCTAGTCTATGATTTTGTGCAGGTTGTTTGAAAGCTCTAGCCATCTGAGAACTAATTTTTAAATCTAACTACTTTTAAAGAGTAAAAATTATTTGAGATGTGAACTCAGCTTTATCTATATATTTTAAAGTAACCACCTGAAACAGAATCAATGTTGCAGTCAGATATCAGTCTTATAAACAGAAAAGGGAACCTAAGTCCCACTGCTTCCTTCCCTTCTGTAGACTCGTACAATATCACATTAGAAGGAATCTCAAGGATTATCTGGTCCAACTTTTCTTGACAAAAGCACAGCCTAGACAAGATGGCCCAGCACCCTGTCCAGCTGGATCTTAAAAACGTCCAATGTTGGGGAATCCACCACTTCTCTATGGAGATTATTCCAATGGCTGATTATTCTCACTGTAAAGTTTTCTTCTTGCATCCAAATGGAATGTCCCCAGGAGTGATCACTGCAGCCAAGGCTATCACTAACTGAGATATTACCAAGCAAGTTTTCTTGGTTTGTGAGTGGTGGGTCCAGCAGTGCCTCATTCCTGGTTGGCACATCTAACATTTGCATGACAAAGCAGTCCTCTATGCATTCCAGGAACTCCATGGATGACATGTGAGCTGCTGTATTGTTCTTCCAATAACTGTTTGGCTAGTTGAAGCCACCCATATGAACCAGGTTCTGTTGACCTGAAGCTTGCCTAAGTGACCCAAGTATTGCTTTGTTGGCTTTACTGTCTTGGTTTGGAGGTTGGTAGCAGATGCCTACTGTAAGATTTTCTTCTTTCTAACACTGCATTTTAAAAAGCAAGCAATCTCTGCAGAACCTCTTAAACAGTCATGCGTAAGCACCTTCCTTCAAGAGATGGTTCAGAGCTCTTGGACTCCAAGGGGGAAATGCCATTCAGAGTCACATCACAAAGAGACTCCTTCAGGTTCTGAAACTGAAGGATAGAGGGGGTAATCTCTACCAAACCACTGCCATGGGTGTTTTCAATTCTTTTTTGGAATATTGTATCTAAAACTTTGGCACATCAGTCCTCATCTGTAACTTCAAGTGGATCAAGCCACGAAATTAATTATATTCAACATGAAGTTACTCGAAACCTCAATACGACTTGATAGAAAACAGGCTTTAGAACAGTTAAGTAATTTAGCTACAGAATTTCACAACTGGCTTACCACAATAATTTCCATAGGAATAGGAACTGGAAGTTTCTTCTTAAACCGGAGATTTATTTCCTTGCCAACTAATAATAGAACAATGCACGTTAATCCAACAATCAATGCAGCAATATTGGTTGTTGTTATATTTGAAAGCACAGCAGCTATGCTCTGTAATAAAACAGAAGTATCACAATTACTCCATAAAGATCATATTTGTTCAAACGAGTTAATTTTCTTAGGAAATTTGCCACAGAAGAACAAATTATACACTTGTGTTGCGCTGCGTTCTTATTCTCCATTTATAACCAGTGAATCAGTGCCTCACCAAAATCTCCATCGTTCCCAAAACCCACAGAAGTTCTGAGCATCTCAGGGACAGAGATGCACTTGCAATCATTTACAATACCACTCTTCCTCAAATGGGGCAAAAACTTGGTGGAAAAAAAACTATTGCAGGGGAAAAACGTCCAAACTAAATCACATCCTTTATACTCAACATTTTCACATATACAACATACTGGCAGCTACCTGAATGCAGTAAGTGCAAACTCCTTCTAATACCTTCAAGTATTCCTTGGCAAGCCACATCTACTTAGAGCTGCATAAACCGTTCTAAAACACTAAAGCTTATGATATAACCATTGAGGTAACCATAGAAATATGATTAAATAACAGTGATCTTGCAACACGGCTGAACTGGCTATTATTCCAAATATCCTTTGCCTGAAAACACTATTAAAAGGATGTTAGGAAAGAAAGCTTGCTGGACCACACAAGTTGCTAAATTGTGTATGATCACCCTGCAAATTACTCCTACTAAATTCGCCACGATGTGCAGGAGGACCTGCTTCAATAAACTGTTCATATTAAAAACTGTTCATGTTAAAATCTGTTCATATTAAAAACCTACATTTAGTAGAACCCTAAAATCTGCCCATCTCAGCCCATGCTATCATTCAAGTTGCACCCAAGCTGCACTTTGAGATGCTCATATATTGCTACGGCACTTAAAGACCTCATACCCAATTTTGAATACTAAAGCATTAATCTACTTAGTGCCAAAATAATTAAAAAAACATAGGAAAAAGCTTAAGTACTATATACAGGCAATGAAGAATTTGCGTGTTTAGTAAATGTAGTTACTCACATATACAACTGAGAGGGGTCCACTGTATCGCTTAGTCTTAATGCCAAGGAGATACTTTAACTGAGAAGTGAAGACATGAACTGCAGCAGCAGTAGTAAATCCTCGCACCAGAGGCTCTGTTAGATAGATGGCTACAAACCCAAATCGAAGGATACCTAAACACAACTAACGAAGAAGAGAAATATTAACCATGTGACTCCCAATGCAGCCTGAACATCAGCACTGGGTAGCAGACAGGCCACAGGACACCTCTTATTACCTCAATGCCCAAGTCAGATTAAGCAAATGGGAACCTAGCCTTTTTAAAGCCACAGTTCAGTAAGCAGCTATCAATGTACCAAAACCTCCTATGCCACTGGCAGGTGCAACGTGGGATACGGGTAAACATGTTTGTCTGCATTTAAGACAGATAACAGACCATTAGGCTGACATTTTTTCCAGTGGGGTACATAAAAAAGAAAGGAGTGAGGTCCCATTTTTCCCAGTCAAGCCAAGAGGCCAGACAAATATTTGCCTCCAATGAATCCTTCCCCATTTCTGTTATGTGGATGTCATGAAACAGCCTAGATTCTACACAGTGCAGTGCTGAAGTACAAGTTTATTGACAGAGGGTCTGTCAGGACCCAGTGGTCCTTGCAATTTCAATTCTGGCAGCAGCATCTGAACTTGCCCTTACAACAAACTGCAAGCACATACCTGGATAATTCCTGAAAGAAAGGCAAGAGTCACAGCTATCTGAACCCTTTTGGCATCTCTAGCAGAGTAATATTCAAGGGAGTCTGTACTGTTAGTAGCATTGTAGCCTACAGAAAGAATTTCATCAGGCACTTCCCTCACAGCAACACCACCAACCATCATACTAATCACAGCAAAAGTGCCTGAAATAAGAAGGAGAGGAAAATAATTGGTTAATGTCCTGGTTGTTTTTTTCAGGAGTAGTTCTTATTAAGAGGTATGTGGAATTAAGCCATAATAGAGTTTTCTATCTAAATACTGTATTTTTTAGTCTGAAATATGGTACATTAAAGCTACTTAGAAGGTGAACATTCATCTCTATGGTAAGTAAACACCATCATATTTTTTCTATCTCAGTATAAAGATTCATCCTGGTCACACAGACAACTGACTGCATCAAAGAAGTTAAAATTCAAGAGTTCACAGCACACTTTTCCAGATCTAATCTAATAAAAGATGCTCTTCTACTCCTTCCCAAGTAGGATGCATACATTAACAACAATTGCTAATGTTTGACACATTTGTTTTTCTCCTGATCATTTAAATTTGAATTTATGGAAAACAACTACCAATTTCTTTTTCTCAAATTTTATTTTTTGCAACTTTAACATTCACACACACAGAGATTTTCAGTTATCCACACAGATATACCTATTGATATGTGCTTGGAGGTTCCAAAAAAAGTATATAGAAAGACAGGATAAAATGAAGAATACAGGCCAAATACTGGGGGAACAGCTGCCAGCAAAGCATAGGCTAAACCTAGAAAATAAACACAAATATCTGCGTTAGAGTAACAACACAATGAAACCATCTGAAGTGAAAGAATTTTACTAAAATTGAGCTCAACTAACAAGAAATCTAGCGCCACATCACAGGTTTTAAAAACAAGAAGTTTTGCAGGGAATACTCTTTAATTTGTATAATATCGTAGGGCACTGCCTAGAAACCTGATGGTTTGAATAAGGAAACCAGAAGTCTCTAATTACAGGCACTGCAGGTGTGTGCGTGCGCGTTTGTGCGTACATCTGTGCACTCACTGTTTTGCCTTTGTGTCTGGGAGTACTTAATAGACAACAAACAGGTTTTGTTGCTTTTGCTTTTATCTGTTAAAAAAAAAAGTAATTAAAACCACCCAAACTCCATAACCAGTGACACACGTTTGATTTTTCTCCTCCTCTTCTAATCAGACATGATCTTCATGGTAATCTACGACTGATTCACTTCCCTCCTTGCTCTCCCTTCACCCCAGAAGGAGAGAAAAGACATAACAGTTTATGTTTCTGCAAAACATACTCCAAAATATAAAATAAGCAGGGAAACATTGTTTATGATCTGTAAGGTCACAAGGCTTATATGCTCCGGTATTCTTCCCAAAAATGAAGGCCTTTTTGTTTTTGAGCCTTGTCCGGTTCCAGGCAGTGGAAGTGCAATCTACATCATCCCTGCTTGTGGGTCAGGCTGGAAAACAAGGCAAGAGACCTGTAGGGAACAGCTCTAAGGGACTGTGGGGAGGGACATCTCCCATGGTGCTCCCTCTCTGTGTGACTGAATGTGCTTCTCATGGGAGCAAGCTTACAAGCAAACCATGTGCATCACAGATACGATACGTAACTCTCCCAAGCAGTTCTAACAAAATCGATAGTTCCACACAGCTTGCATTAACAAGAATCAGACACCAAAACTGAACAAATGGGCCTCTAGAAGAAAATGCTGTATTCTCAGTCGGTTTGATTCATCAACTCACCCTCACAAGTGCAGACTCATGACACCTGTGGAAGCTGTGTATTCTTACTGCACTTGAAAAGACCAGTTGAAGTTAGAAGTGAAAAGTTCAGTGGTCCAGTGCAAATTACAAAAAATAGCAATGGTTCACCCACCAGAGAGAAAGACTTGAAAACACCTCTCCCTATTAATTTATTTTCAAATTGAGGGACAAAGCATCAGGTTACCATGAAAAAACAAAATGGGAGGGGATCTTCTGTGACATCCAAACACTCTTGTGTGGTGTTATGTCTCACTTGGCCTTGCTCATGCCCTAAGCAATGTCTGAGACCTAACCAAGAATTCATATTCCTATCAGAACTGGACTGATGTAATTTATTCTCTTGCAGCAGTGAGTTTTTCATTAAGAACTTCTGAAACTCATCCCACACATAGTCTCTGCCCCAGGGGCTACTTCTCATGCCAAGCATATCAGAACACCCTGTACTGTAACAGTCCAGCCTTTAATACAGCTATGAACTTAACAGTACAAGTGACCTGAACTAAAACTCAGTGGCTTCAAAACCATGAGGGTGGGTCTATGTGAGGTTCCTGATCTGAATACCCTTTTATTCCTTTTCCTTTTCATTTGCACTGGCATTTTAAAATGCTATCAATGCCAAGGAAATAAAAAGATATTGACATGACAGGAGTCCATAGCTTAAACACCCTGGTCATTGTAGTTCTGCCTGGAATGATTCCCAGGCTTCTCTGAACCCATGCTTGTTATAATTACATCCATTCCAGAAAAATAAAGCTCAATTTTTGTCTTTTTAGAAAGGGAAAGATTAGGAGCAGTTCAAGGACACATCTGGAGTCACTGAAGGGAAGAGTAATGTTTAGTTTAAAACAAAGTCACAAAACTAAGCATAAAGTTCACTGTTGGTCACTTAAATTTTAGTGGCCTTATCTGCTCATCACATTAACTGTGTTTCAGTATACAACTGGTAATGTTTGTGTCTAGTATGTGACAGATGTGCATGACAGTTAACCACATTAGTTATCAGTTTAAGATAAGCTGATGTTTATATTTGTGCAAGAAAAAATATTCTTAATGATAAAAAGCTGTACAAACCCAAGAAGCTACAGAAATAGTCAACTGCACAGACTACATTAGCATATTCCATTGCTTGCTTTAATGGGTTATTGCCTAATAAAACCTAGGCTTCTTGGATTTACAGATTAATTTTTAGACCTGCCTCAGCCTAAAGTAGAATGCAAATAAACTTATGTATGCTTAATTACATTGCCCTTAGCATAAAGCTTCTCCTCTGGACGTGGCTCTGTACAAATTCAAGAATTCACTCTACACCAACACATCCTTGAGGGAATCTACTGGGAGTGTGGCAGCTGTCGTGAATCTGCTACTCCCAGAGCAGTAATAGCACCTCTGTAATGATCCTGCTGCAAAAACGCTGTCACTTCCCAACCCTATGCCAGTTTTGAAACTGCTACTAGTAAGGTCTCAGGCTGAACAAAAGATTTCACTGCTTCAGTCACCAAGAGATGAACAGAACAGGGAAAAATGGCTTCTTCATCTTTCACAGAGTGAGGACCAGGCTTCACTTGGGGTGAAACTTTGAGAAATTTAATAGAAATTCCACAGATTTGCAGTCTTGTTATAGAAAGTACTTTTGATTTATTTCCACCATATAAATCACTGTTCATTACTACGGTTCCGGCTTAAACTGGTGACTTGTAGCCTTAAGAGAAAAAGAGGGATCGTTCTCTGATTTCTTGCACATTCTTCTCTGTTTGAATTTAGTTTCATTACTTTAAAACAGTTGCTCTCCTGAAACTTTCTGTCTACTAAACACTGCTTTAAGCACTCTGCAGGATATTTAGTTATCAGGGCAAGGAGATTGGAAAATAATTGGGTGCATTCAGCAAAAGTTTATACATGCACTTAAACTGTAAAAAGTTGTTCTACCATCGAGAGCTTTTGATATTCAACAGAGAAGTAAGCTTCTTTCAGAGTCTGCTGCATATCATGGTCTTGTAGTTTTTAGGGAATCATCATCATGGGCTGGTCTGTAGAACGCTGCACTGATCTCCACACACACCTGAAATACACATCCTATTCTAATAAGCACCTGTTCAGGAAGCCAAGCACTACCATAAAGGCACACACAGAAGAAGCAAAGCGCAGGATAAATAAATCCAGAGAGATACTCACCTTGAGGCAGCTGCATAACCCCAGTGCTTATACCTGAGATAATGTCTCCTAATAAGTATTCCTTCACTGGGTAACGGGGAAGCCATTTTAAAATTGGTAAGAAACTGTAGAGATGAGACTTGGCTTTCTTAGAAGAACAACTGAAAATACAAAGCAGAAAGAAAAAGTTAGACACTAGCCAGGGACAAATAGGTCGGAAAACATTGTCTTTCATCCCTGTGCAGGGAAAAAGCTCCATTAAAAAAAACCTCAGAGCCCCAATGACAGTAATTTCTGGACAAAGTTTAAGCACAAACAAGTATGACTCTGGTTAATTTAGCCCTTTATCACATGCTGTTTGCTGTTGGGAAACCTTATGGAGCTGGAGAAAGGAATCAGAGTCTTGTGAGGCTGGTGGTTAGTGCGAAGTGAAACTGTTCATGTCCATGCTGGACTGAACAGTCAATATAACTCTTTTTGCTGAAATTGTTCTTAGTAATAATCCCCAGAGGATAACTTATTTTCCGATAACAGTTTTCACTCCAAGTACTTTGCAATTTTTTTTAAATTTTTATTTGCTATTTGCATGCTTTATACTTTTTTAATTATAACATTTTACACCACCATGATTTAAAAAAGAACAAAAAAACCCCAAAAAAAACCCCAAACAAACCTCTTACTTAACTAATGCTTGTTACTATCACCGGTACTGACAGACTAACTTTAAGGCTATTTGAGAACATAACCCTTCAATACACTGAAAAGAAAGGCATTGAAACCAGCAACACCGATCCTTGTGCCCCTTAACAGAGTTTTGAAACTCTGACTCATAACAAATGAACAGAGCCAGGAAACATATTACCTCTACCCAGTACTGCCATGTATCATACTTCAATTGTATTGTGCCAAGAAATTTTAGCCTTGGGTAAAAATATAACACTGGGATTATATATATATATATATATATATGCTTTTCTGTGTAGGGGAACTGCAAGAGAACTGCAGAGATTTGTTGATATTTCTGAATTCTCATGGGACCAAATTGTGTAGTGAACATGCTTATTTCTGCAAGTGAGATCCACACTTCATGTTTAAGCAGACTGAATCACAAGAAGTCATAACTCAGGAGGATTTTGATCCACAGATTTTTTTTATGCAGGTCATTCCACTAATTTAAAAAAAAACCCCAAAACCCAAACGTCCAATTATCCAAATAGGAACATTTCACAGATTAGTAGTCAGGTAGAAATCTTTTCTTGCCTTGCAAAAAATGGTCCTAGCAAGAAACTGAATCACCTTGAAAATGAAGAATAAAGCTAAAGAGAACCTAACCAGAATAAGTTTCTCTTCATTATCCTCTTGTACCTGAGAGCAAAAGTTGCACAGTTAAAGACGTTTCCACCTAACCCGATGATACTTAAGATTCCAAGGCAGTTAGTTAAAAGCTACAGAGTAACTCTATGAAGTAAAGTACTTATCAGAATCACAAGTTAGATTTCTACATGGCTGCCCTGCATCTCTATTATTCTGTTTAAAGGATCACGTGAAGCACAAATTTGGCCACTAAGTGTTTCTATGTAAAAAGCACATTTTTTGAGTCTTATGAATTCATGTCACATGATTTGACTAACACTTCATATTCCTAGGGTACATAATTTTCCTTTGTACTTTGATGAAGGCAATTCAACTAAATTATCCAGCATTTTGTAATTTAGTTAAATTTTGACATATAAAACCACACACACAACTTCTTCAGGGTCTTGCTGAATAATCAAAGTAGAATTAGTGTTATTATCTTTTAGGTTTCTTTGAAGAGACTACCGGCTACAAGCAAGAATCAATTAAGAATTATAATATTTCTAATCAATAAAATAAAGATAAGAAAACCCCCCTACCGACAGGAATGTGCAATCTTCTGCCTTAATGTCTGAGGTGTTCTTTCTCGTCTGTGCAGCTTTCCTTGCAAGAGTTCTTGGTTATATATTGGTCTCTCCACACAATACCTCTGGGTTTGCTCAAGGCATGCTTCGTGTTCTTGACCATGTTCCATAGTTGACCTCAGGGATCAGGAGCCAACAGTTCTACAGTCTCCACTGAAAAACCTGGCTGCAGACAACATAAGTTTGGTTACTTTTTTAACCTCAGATTTGGTATTTCCTTTCAGAGAATGTATTTTGACAAGCTAGAGACAAGAACTGTGAACACAGTTTAAGAGCACTGATAGCCTGTACAGCAGTAATAAACCAGAGCCATTACTTTATGCTTCCCTTGGTTCAAGGAAGCTTTTGCACTAATTACTCTAAATAACTGCAGAAACAAAAATATTCATGCTTATCTGGATTTTTCCCTTCTCAGATTTTAAAGGAAATGTCAGAGTTGAGGGGAGATTACTTCTGAGTTACTTCCTGCTTACTCATGAACTGTCACGTTCCATCTCCAAAAGACAGAACTCCCAATTTTACACTGAGAAAGCCACATTCTTCTTCCAGATAGCCAGTTGCTTCTTGCAACCATCCACCTGCTCCCTCTGTTTCTGAGGCTTCATTTTCCAGACAGTATCTCAAGCATATTTTCACTTTTCACTTTCTGCTTTCAAAAAGTTACTCTTTCAATGGATGTGCTACTTCCTGCTGTTCGCACTCCTGCAACCACTAAAACAGGAGTCACAATTTTAAAAATAAGCAGGTCTGTAAACATCTATTTGTCTGTCGGATTCAGTGCCAACAATATCCTAACATGCTTAGGAGATAACCTGTTAATTCCTTTGCTTGCGTTAACTGCTTCTAGAAATACAGGGCAAGAAACATAACTTCAAATTATGAGCAAAACGACAGGACTGCTGTATTGTTAAGCAGAGATGTTGGCTAGGACTACATTTGATGACAGAATACAAGTGCAATGGGAAACAGAGCCATAATTGTGAACAAGGCCTTTGGGCTCAGGTCCAAGAAGTCACTTAAGCATGCGTTTGCCTTCAACCAAGGGAGCTAACCCAGAGGTATTTATTTTTTAACTGTACATCAATACTTTCCTAGAAAAGGACTACCATGCAAAAATTAAACAAACTGCTACCTAAAGACTCAGACAAAGCTAACCATGATTGGTCCAACATTCTGATTCTGCAAATACAGTCTGCCTGGAAATAAAATACCAATACTGTTCACTAAGTTTTCAGTCTGATGAAGGTAATGGAATTTTCCAGCCAGGGCTCACTGTCCTTTACCTTCCATGACAGACATGACCTAGCATCTCTTCAGTTGTTGTTATTTCATAAGTAGTGTTTTCCCTACATAGTTCATTATGAAAAGGATATTTTTACCAGAGTTGTAATTTTGCCTTTCCAGCACATTAAAGATTTACTTAACCTTTATCATGTGAAATAAAGTACCTAAAACTTGATACAATACTGTTCTTACAAGCAAAAGTATATCAGACCTCGTTACCTTTGTATTCCTGCAGCATATTTTAAGCTTCTTTAACATCTTTCCATAGTTTCAATTCACCAAGAATCCTGAATGACACTTTGTGAATGATTTTCTCACATTGTTGTTTAGCCAATCTTAACTCTTGCCGTTATAACTTCCCCCCATCTGCAGAGGTTGAGGCAGTCAACATTAGAACAGGATCATTCTACTAGCAAGTCCCATCTGAGTCACCCTCTTTACTTTTTTTCTCACCCCCATGCTATCACATGTATTTTAGTTCTTATTTGCAGCAATGCTGTCCATACCAAGATGTACGTTTGGCCACCAATATCTGCAGCACTTCTGTCCATACCAAGATGTATGTTTGACCACCAACATCTGCAGCACTTCTTTTTGCAAATCATTGTCTACCTGCCCATAAATATCAGTTCCTACTTCACATTTTACCCTCTTACAGACTGTGAGCCACCCATGAATCCTTATCTATTAACTTCTGGCCAGCAAAACTGAAACTTTAACCACCCTCATGTCTCCTGGAAAGGCAACATAGTGGGACACAAGCAATCCAGGAACTTTCTGAGATGCAGTGATGACAGCTTCCTGCCACATGGGATGGGGGATCTGACAAGAAAGAAGACACACTGTGCTGGATCTGATACTTAGAAATGGGGAAGAATAGGCCAGGAAAATAAAGCTGGTGGGTAGCCTTGGCTGCAATGACCATGAGATGGTAGAGCCCAGGATCCTGACAGAAATAAGGAATAAGCAGGTTTACAACCCCAGACTTCAGGAGAGCCCTGTTCAGGGCCCCCATGGAAGAATCCCATTGGATATGGCCCTGAAGAGAGGAAGGGTCCCGGAGAGCTGTCTGATTTTCAAGGATTACCTCCTCCAGACTCAAGAATGGTCCATCCCAAGTAACAGAAATTCAAGCAACAGTGGTAGGAGACCTACGCAGACAAACAATTTGCTCCTGACAAAACTCACACATGAAAAAAAAGCATATAAGTGGTAGCAAAGAAAGATGATGCGGGAAGAATAGAAACACTTTGAGAATGCAGAGACAGGGTTGCGAGAGTCAAAGTCTACCCAGAGCTGAATCTGGAAGAGGATGTGAATGGCAACAAGAAGGGCTTCTACAGGTCTATCAGCAGAAAAAAAAACCCTATAGAAAAAGTGGAGCTTCTACTGAAAAGGTGACAAAGGACATTGTGAAAGACAAGTTTTGCCTCAGTCTTTACTGGCAAGACTGGCCTTCAGCAATCCCAGCCCCTGAGGCTAGTGGGCAAGTCTGGAGCAAGAAAAACTTATATTAATATATATGGCCCCAACGCTAGGACAAAGTGCACCTTCAGCAAGCTTGCAGATGATACAAAGCTGAAGAAAGTGGTTGATGTATCATATCATAGAGCTACGCTGTCATTCAGAAGTACCTTGACAGGCTGGAGATATGAGTAGACAGGAACCCCATGAAGTCTAACACAGGGAAGTACAAAGTCCTGCACCTGGAAGAAACAGCCCTATGCAATAATAAATACTGAGGATTCAATCACCTAGAAAGCACCTATGCAGAAAAAGACCAGTGGGTCTGGTATAAAAAAAAAAATCTGAACATAAGCCAGCAACATGTCCTTCTGGCAAAGAAGGTCAGTGGCATCCGAGGCTGCATTATGCAGAGCACAGCCAGCAAGAAAGGAGATGATTCTTCCCCTCTCTTCAGCAGTGGTGAGGCACATGTGGAGTGCTGGGTCCAGTTCTGAGCTCCAAAGCGCAAGACAGACATGGGCATCCTGGAGAGGATCTAGCGATGAGCCACAAACATGAAAGAGAAACTGAAGCACTTGACATATGAGGAGTAGCTGAGAAAGCTGGGCTTGTCCAACCTAGAAGTTGGGGGTGGCAAAGAAATCATGGCAGGGAGTAAAGAGGCACTGAAATACAATAAATCTTGTTTAAAATGAGGAAAACGAAATTATTGCAAGTATGATTAAACACTGGAACAGGTTGCCCACAGAGACTGTGGAGTGTCCATCACTGGACATATTCATAATCTGACTGGACATGGTTTTGGGAATTCTTGTCTGGGTGGCCCTGCTTGAGCAGGGGGGTTGTACTCCATGATGTCCAGAAGACCCTTCCAGCTTCAACCATTATGTGAAGCTACAATGTCCGTTATGTCATGATTCACACATAATGTATTTTTTCCAGTAACTAATTGGTATATTCTGGCAACATCAGCCTCATTTACAAATTAAGAAGCAATTTTAATCTACCTTAAACAGAAAACCCACTCAAACAAATCAAAACAAACAGAAACTAGAGTTGCATGCAACAGGCACAAACTAACTCAGTTCAGAGGTTTGGTTTTGACCAAACTGTTTCAATAAAATGAGGATATAATATCAAAACATTTCTATCCAAGGTTTTAAAAACATGCACCTCTTCTTTCTGTTCCAGAAGACATAATCCCCTGCTAGTCCCAAACACTTCAATTCCTGACTGGGATACACCTTAACAATTTTAACTAACCATGTCCTCTGCTGACCATTTTGAATATTAAGTATATATAATACAATAAAGATGAAAGCCTTTAATATCATCCACTTCTTTTGGAAAAACACACACGGAGTAAGGACTGAGATGCTTGTATTTACAATGGATGATATGCACTGTCCAAAAAATTGCAGCATCTCACGACTAATTGAAGTGTCTCTCCTAGTGTTTGCTGAATAGCAGTATGACAAATTGCCAACAGAGACATCCAGGACTTGGAAACTCACCTCTGCCCTTCACTCCCTGCATGTTCAAGGAAGGGTGGAACTAGGTACTGCCATTTTCACTGAAGACAATGCTTACAACTATGATTTTTGAAAACTTGCAGACTTTGATCTGAAGGAAGAGAAAGGTGATTTCTGGGCATGCGAGTCTTAATTCATAGTGGAATACTGCTCTCAGGCAACCTTTGAACTTCACAGCAAGAATAAAATTAAAAAGCTATAAGAACCCCTGCTGTTATAATCTTATCAGTCAGATAAGAGTCGAGCTGAAGTAGTTAAAAGCTGTATGTAAAAGACTTAAGAGTTGGCTATTCTTTATCTGACTGATAAAGACCTGTTCTTATGTCTTTACTGCTATTATCAAATTGAAGGTGTTAAAAAAAATTGAAGCAAACATCAATTTATAACGCTATCACTAACAATTAAGTACTTTCTCTTCTCAGCTTTAGATAAAGCAGGACTGTCAACCCATATATACTGATTCTTGTAGAGGACAACTTTTTATCCCATCCATGTGAATTACAGTGCAATTATTCGGTCGCTGTTCCTTAGATTCAAAATATGACTATGGGGAGAAAAAAACCCAAGAAGCTGGAGACATGCATAATACTGTACTGTATGCCTACTGCAGCTTTAACAGGCTTATAACGACCCCTGAGGTCCCTTCCAACCTGGTATTCAGTGATAATTACAAGTGGGGTGTATTTGCTCCTAACCTTGTGTACCTAATCTGAACTAGCTAACCCAGCGGGGGGAGTCAGTGGCAGATCCATTGACTTGCCCATTTTAAGAGAGCAGAAACCCTTTCTTCTAATGGATAAGCACAAAGTTGCTTTAAATAGAGGAAAAGCCTGAGTGGACAGAACTACTACAGTATTATGGTGAAAAAATCACATCCGTGCTGGAGAGTCACAAGTTTGATCATGAACTGCAAAGTCTATGACATATCTTGTCTCTTTCAGCTTACAATACAGGTGAGTGTCATCAGCCAAAGGGCTAGTGGAAATACTGCCACTCTAAAATATGCTCTCCCAACTGTGCACTGAAAAGCAGCTCTATTGTAAGGCCTGTTCCTACTGTCTGAAGAGGCTAGATGTGAAAAATGGAGGCAATTTTAGGAATAACATCATCTCTCACCTCTTTCCTTCCTCTCTGGCCTCATTCCCCAGTGCCCTACGCCCTTCCTCTTATCACTCTGAGTGATTATAAAATTATACCAAGCCGGAACAGTAGTGGGTTTTTTTTAAAAACAAGCATAAGGGTGTAAAATGACTGGGTGGGGTCATAGCAAATGCGTTCTTCTACATTTCTTGGACTGTGCTTATCCTCATTCCTCCTCCACTACTCCCAGTAAATCCACTAACAAATAAACTGTTTAGAACTGTAGCTTTCATGTAAAGCTTCACAGATTTGCAAACACAATTTTCCCTCTGAAAAGGGAAACTAAGAAATGTAATCCAAGAGGCTTTCTGGTAAATCTTTTGCACAACAAAAATTAATAAAAATCAGGACTTTGAATACCTATACTGCTCTTAAGACAGCCAAAAATTCAACTCTACTCCACACAGAAAGGCAAGACGGTTACATAAACTACGTTGAGTTGCTCTGAGAGCCAATGGTATGACAGAGAACCTGGATATTACCCTGCTGGGCTACTTCCAGTCCCACCTCAGGAGCCTTAAGTCCATCAAAGGTTCACCTCCAGAAGTTCAGAGCAGCTACGGGACGTGGGATGTTGGGTAGTCATGTGTGTGCATGGCCTGTACCAACAACTGGAGGGGGGCTGCAGCCTTGAGGGTTCATATGTCCAGCTGTCAGTAACTGGGGAACACTGAAATGCAGGAGGTAGCTGCTGGGCAGAGCAGGTGTCTAAGCCCAGTTGCTGGAGGGATCCAACTCATAGATACATACGTGTCTGTGAATATCTCTATGTAAGTACATATATTCTCACTAGTGGACTTCCATCTTGCTCACCCAGAAATGGGAGAAGGATGAGGCTGTCAGTGCCATCTGTCAGTAATCTCTGTGGATTGCCATATACATATGTAAATAAATTGTGTGTGTATGTGTGCCCCTTCTGGGAACACACCTTCAGCCTTGATGCTGGTTGGACTTGGAAATATGGAACAGTAGCAGCAGCCTTGCCTTTCTCAGGTTGTTTGATTCAGTGTGATGTATGATATACTGATCTTAGCCACTGAAAAGACCATAATATTATAGCAACATATGAGGCACAGAGAACACTGTCTAAAAATGATAGCAAATAAGACCAATTTAAAAAAAGGCTATGTAACTGATGAGAGGCATTTTATATTCCATTCTCCTTGCCAAAAAATACTTCAGTCTCTAAAGATTTACTCCATGGAATAATGGCTTCATTTGTATCTTAATGCTATTTCTTATCAATCAGCAATCTTATGTTTATTTTCAACAAGAGAATGTTTTGGGAATCTGTTATGATGATTGAGCTGTTTAATCAATTCCACATAAGACAAACACCTGGAGCACTTTGAACAGCACAACACTGGCCTTTTTCCATCAGATATAGATAAGAGATGGCTTCTGTTTCCAGTGTAAACACGTTGATGACCATGAGAACCCATAGAAATATCATCATTCTTAAATCTGCTTTTTGTGGTTTTAGTGACCTTTGGTCTGAATCTGCCATCCTCACCCCTTTTGAAATCCAAAAGCAGTAGCTAGTGTCAGTGGAATCAGATAAGTTAATCAGAATGGTACAGTGGCTGACGACCCCTTTGTTATACTTAAGCAAACTGATAAGTGTGTACAGCCCCTCAGGGACAGGTAATGATTAGCTAGTTTCATTTTTCTACAGGCAATCCACTACCAAGAACTTTATTGAAGCAGCGTTCATCATAAAGTTTCAGTTGATGATCAAAGGAGAAAGCATAAATTAAGATCATGCATAGACACACCTGGCTAACTCAAAATAATTTCCATAGTTCATGTCACTTCAGTGCATCAGTGACTTCTAGCAGCTGGTTCATCTTTTCTGGCAATGTGGAACAAGTAGACATCAAATAAGTGTCCACCCAGAACAGAGAAGTTATGTGATAGACTTCCATGATATTTCCTTCAGCAGAGAAGCTACCAAGAGTTCTCCCCCTTTGTATCTGCTTCGTCAACCCTGTTTACATACATCACCAGTCTCTCAAGTGCTGCATCAAGCTAAAAACAAACAAAATGAAAAAAGCAGAAGGTTGTTATTTATAACCAGAATGATTTCAGTCATTATGTTTACAGTGCAAACCTCTCAAGTCACAAGGGAAGCTGAAAGACAGTAAACCACAGTGTGGTTACAGGAAGAGATGACTGGGGTGGGGGAGTGAAGAAAGAGTTTAGGATGGGATTATAAATTTATATTCCAGTTTCACTGCTGAAAATAAGGTATGAAGTAACCATCGTATTTAATTACTACAAGGTTTTGAAATGTCTCCAAGGATCCTCTATGAAGATCTCTTCCTAACACTTTCTGAAAGGATCTGCCCCCGTGCATAACAGGCTACAGCCACTGCTGTGCCTGAACAAATTCCTGCAGAGCTGTTGCTTCTGAAAAAGCCAACAAAGAACTTCAGCACAGGGCAGACACCATCTATAAAAGCAGTAAGGATAACTATTTATTGAAGCTGCAACTCTCTTCCTGCTAGTTTTGAGAGAGTTCAACTTCGCTAACCATGCTAGGATCTGCATTTGGAACATCTAATTCTTGGTGGCTAGTTTGTAACACACATTTTATTGTGCCTTTTGTGTGTTAGGTATCCAACCACATCCTAAATATGCAGTGAGTACCACGGTGACTTGCGACAAATCTGGTCCCCATCTATGCAACTGCTGCTTGGTTTACGCTATATTATCCAAGTGACAGCATCTTCCTGTCTCTTATGGTTGCTTCATGTTCTGAAAGTGATTATCAGCCAGTGGAATGACCTTCTTGCTCAACATCTTCATGTTGAGGTTGCACATAATGGCTGTGTGTGTGCAGCAAACATGCCAACACTGCCTTCCCTTGGAATAATGTTCATAGTAAGCAAAATAAACAAGTATAGGAATTTCTCTGATAAGTATATTCACAGCAACTCCCTGCTTTCTTTGCAGACTCACCTTATGGCTTCACATTTCTTTTATGGTTGACAATGGAACTCATGTCTTATGTGAGTCAGCCCTGTGTCTGTTCTTAACTACACACGTATAAAGACTGACCCTCATACAGCTAAAGGAATGACTCCACAGTCCCAAACAGAGCAATCAAATAAGACTGACAACATACAGAATCTGCTTTGGACTGACACTAGCTACCAGCTGGATGGTTGGTGCTGAATATGCTTGCACATTCAGCACGAGGGTTCTGTGCTGCAGAGTACAGGAAAGAGAAAACAACCTACCAGGCTCATGTTCTTGGTTATACTTCAATTTTACAGGGCTATTGAAGCACAAGAGTTTCAGATGTGAACATTTTCAGATGTTTAGCAGCATTTATTAAGTAGAACTGAAGATACTTACACTCTGTGAAGAGTTCTAAGAGTAGTGGTGTTCATCGTCCAAGCACACAGTAAAGCTAAAAACCCACCCACCAAATCATCACCAATACCAGATTTGTAAAGATGTTGGCCACAGAATTTAGTTCAAACATGTCTGTAGAGGATAAATGTTCTCAAAATGACTCTTCAAGTGTGTTTGGCAGAGGAATTAGGTGTGAATAGATTCCTGCAACTGATAGCACTAAAACAGGGTGCCATGACAAAGGAACTGGAAGAGCAAAAAATGTGTTTGGGCTGAAGATCATTATATGAAATGAAGAAAGGCTCATTGAATAATTCTCTTGTGACTACTTCTTGCACAAACCTTCCTTCCTCAGAAACACATATGCCAAGAGCAAACGTCACAAGAACGCAGGGGAAAAGAAAATTGGTCTCACTACATCTGCAGTAAGTTAAGCCACCAATTTTGAAGATGAAACTGGCAAAGAACTAAAAAAAGAAACATATTATAGAACTGAAAACATTCAAACAAGTAGTAACAGATCTAGGGAGGGAAACACATCAGGATAAGGAAGGCAATTAATTACATCTAAGTGGCAAATCAATAGGCTGATTTGAGCTTGAGGATTTCAGCTTCAGCACTGTCTTCTTGTGCTAGAAGTTATAGATCTACCAAACAAGCAGACAGAAAAACACATGCTTTAAGACCAGTTCTTATGGAAAAAATTACATAAACAATGAAATAGAAAAAAACCAGCAGTCAGCAGTCCATCAGATTCAGAAGTAAACACTGGATCATGAGGAAATGTGTCAGAGATGCCAAAAGACCTTCATGTAAAGCTATTCAGAAAATATGACTAGTATGAAAAAATAAGGGGACCTACAAAAGCTGCTGAACCTGAAGTTGTGAATTAAAGCAACTCATTTCAATGTTGCAGAGAAGATGGCAAAATTAGTAGACAAGAATGAAAGACTTTCTGTCTTTTTCCCCATGTGCTAATGTCAGCACAGGAAGAATGGACAGCTGAAGTAACACAGGTCCCTCTTAGGAATTTTGCATACTCCAATTTAATCATTGCAGATGTCTACTGCACATGCACAAATACAGCATCATTGTCCACTTTTTGTCTAAAGGTCTGATGCTACCATGTAGGACAGTGATTTGAGTAACTGGATACCTTCATGAAGTTGCTAGGGAAGTTACCGTAATGTAAATGCTCTGTTCACTGTGCATTCAAACCGGGAACTAGGGGACAATGACATATTAAGCCTTAAACATCAAACAGTCTGGGTTGGAAAGAACCCTTAAAGGTCATCTAGTTCAATCCCCCTGCAACGAGTCAGATCAGGTTGCTCAGCCCCGTGACCTTGAATGTTTCCAGGGATGGGGCTCTGACCACCTCTCTGGGCAACCTGTTCCAGTGTTTCCCCGACCCCACTGTAAAATAGTTCTCTAGTGTGAACATACCCTCTTTCAATTTAAAATCATTACCCCTTTTTCTAATGCAACAGACCCTAAGTATAATTAAATGCTACCTATTAGATGAGACACAGTTTGGGCCTAATTACTTCCCCAAATTATTCTGGCTGGAGCTCAATCTCTTCAAGTTTATGAAGTTACTTGCAGCTGCTGACCTGCAGCTTGGTAACAACTGTAACAACAAAGTTAAAACTGAGCAAACCAGCATGGCTAGGACAGCCCATGCAGAAGAGGGCTAAGGCAGAGAAAAGTTAGAACAAAAAACCCACAACAAAACATAGCATGCTGGCTTGTCTTCTCCAGAAAAAAATTTCCTCAAGAAACAAAGTGCAGCAGGCTCTACAGTCATGAGGAGTCCTTTGTAGCTACAGGGTTGACTTTAGCAGATGATCAGCTGCCTTCCCTGGAGATGTTTAAGGCACAGGCGGACGAGGTGCTGAGGGGCATGGTTTAGTGTTCGATAGGGATGGTTGGACTCGATGATCCGGTGGGTCTCTTCCAACCTGGTTGTTCTATGATTCTATGAAACTAAGAGAGGTGGAGGAGCAAAAAGGACTCTGTTTCTCCAGGCAACCCATGGACTGCACAGAAGTCTTAGCCACATTTACAGAAGCTACAGATACAATCCAAATAAACAGTAGTTTAAGACAATAATGGTCTGTCTATACTATAACAGTCAAAGCAGATAAACACAGACCCAGTTGTTTCTTGAGTCATTAGCAAAAGAATAATACTAAAAGCATGAAAAAGCAGTCGTGTGCTAGATCTGTGCCTCGGTATTGCATGACTTTTGTGTCATGCTAAATAAGAACTTGACTTCCCATGTGGTTTTAAGCTTTGAAAACATTGCATCCCTGGGGATTGACTGCTACAGCTACAAAATGCCATGTATTAAAAAACTATTTGAACCACAGTAACAAACTAGAAACTTGAAAGAAAAGGCAATACTTGATGGCTTTTTAGTGCTCCAAGACTTCAAATCTGATCGCTAAACTGAATAGTGCACTTCAGTAACCATTCACCTCAGAAAACTGGGCTCAGTTTGTGGACAAGACTAAAGACTTCACCCTCTCCTAGGCTCTTTCCCCCAGAATCATGCTCAGCCACCTTCACCTTTTAAAATCACATCAGCCTTTACACAAATTGATCCTTATGCAGTTTGTAGAATACAATCAAGAAAATGCCATCAGCTCTGCACATATTACTTAGGCAGAGGAAATACACTTTAGTGATCAGAAGTCTGGAGGTAACAGCAGATTTTTTTTTCCTATTGGCCTTACAGCTTTTCTTCACTGAAATGTGATCTTGATTACAACCCAATACTGCTGAGCTCCAGTTCTAAATAGACCTTTAACCGTAGTGAAGCTTTTAGCGTGAGACTGCCAAGTTAAGGCCCCCAACCCTAAACAAGGGGGTAAATGCTATCTCAAATAAATATGTGTTATCAGCTTCCAACAGTATCTTTGCATGGGTGGAAATGCCATTGTCCTTTCATACCCTTTCCCCATTCCATTTCAGAGGTGCTCCACAGTACACTGCAAGACAATTAGTAAAATATTTCAGTCCAGGAATGCAGTAAATGCAATAGCGAATACCTACTGTGTCCAGAGAAGGCTTTGAAATACTTGGTTTATGGTAATTACTGCCTCATGAGGAAGGCCTATGTGACAGTTGATCCTCACAGAGTTACTTTGAAGCAAGTCACCTACACACACTTACTTCTGAAACTGAAACAATTAACTACCTTAGTTCTTCCATTCTACAGCAGCTAGTAAAGTAGCATCTTATACATACAAACTCTCTAATACAAATCAACACTCCAGTTAACCAGATTATATTCTATTGCACATTTGGTAAGACATTTTAAAAGGCTGTCTGAAAATGTTAGCCTTCCTTTGCAAAAACTTTAGCCGAAGAAATTCCAGTGGACTGGAATGACTGTTGGTCATCCACATCTGAACCAATGCTGTGCTGTGATAATGTGACAGAGTCATAAAATCGTTAAAGTTGGAAAAGACCTCTAAGATCAAGTCCAACCACCAGCCCAACACCACTATGCCCAATAACCCTAACCTGAAACACATCATCTACATGTTTTTTTTAACACCTCCAGGGATGATGACTCCACCCCAAGCAGCCTCTTCCAGTGCTTCACCACTCTTTCAGGAAACAATTTTTTTCCTAATATCCAGTCTAAGCCTCCCCTCATGTAACCTGAGTACATTTCCTCTCACCCTATCATTTATTCCTTGGGAGAAGAGACCAGAAGAATTATGAATGTAAATTTTGCTGAATCATCAGCAGAAATAATGGCAGTTGTTTTAAATTTCTTCCTCCCATCCCGCCTCTGTTACTACTCTAAAAGCCTGTTACAACAGCCACTTCGGTTATTTGAAGTTTTGAAGCATCCTGAAAATAGCTTGCGAACATATTTCAATGTTCAAACAAGTAAAAATTTTGCAGTAGCAGTACGGGCACCAGCACTAGGTCTCCTTACGGGCTGGCTTTTCCTAGTTGCTTTCACTGATCCCTTCTAAGGAGTTCAAAAGCTCCTGCAGACCAGAAATAGAAAAATTCTGACATAGGGAAAGCCATAATCTTATTCTGTGCCAGAAAACTAGGAGGAGAGATAATTCAATTAAAGTTCTGAACAACTTTGGGGCGAAGTTAGTAATGCAATATGAAGTAATTATTTCTTGTTAGGACACTTCAGTGCTAGATGGGCTTTTATCTCCTGTGGAATCCACTGTTACCACCCACCTGACGATCTGCACCACAGTTGCACTGTGAAGTTGGGAAACGTTTTAGACGAAAGTTAGAAAGTTTCACAATAGAAATATTAAATCCTTGCTCCAGGCTGGATAACACCAGCAGAATCAGAACTGTTAACAGTACCTAGCACAGTAACTGGAGGCAGCACTCACCATACCGGGAAGCTGATCATTTTTAAATGCGACTAGTAGTAAGAAGTCATCAAAAATTATATTACACAAGAATACATGGAATTTTGCACCAGTACAAATTAAGTAAAATAATATATATATATATATTTTTTTTTTCCTAACCAGACCCAAAGTGACAGCTCGCAGCTCGGAGCCATCGGGTTGCAGGCACACTAGGAAACGACTGACCGTAAGCTTCCTCGTCCCCCTCTTTCTCAGCCTGGCAAGTTACCCCAGTGCTCGGGACGCCTCCCGCTGCAACCCGAGGGGCGCGGAGCCGTCCCCGCGGGCACGAGCGCCTTTTAACCCGCCCGAGAAGCTCGCCCCCGCCCCACAGCCGCCCCCACGATAAGGGAGATGGAGAGATGGAGCCGCAGGCAGGCATCGGGCACAGCCAGCAGCCCGCGGGGCTCGCCCCGCTCCGCCGCCCTCACCTCCGCCTGCCGCCTCCCGCCAGCCCGAGCGTCGAATCCCTCCGCGCGCCGCCCGCTCCCAGAACCGGCGTCAAATCCCTCCGCCTCCAAGGTGAGAGCGGGGCGGGGGCGTGCGAGCAGCAATAGCTCCCGCAGTGCACAGCCGGCCGCCGGCGGGCGCGAGGGAGGCTGGGATTTGTAGTCCCCCTCCTGGCCCCCTCCGGGTGCTTACCCGCCACCGCCTACAACTCCCAGAATGCCGCGGGCCCGGAGCGGGGCTGGCACGTGCTCTCTCCCGGCGGCAGTCGCCGCGCGCGCGTAGGGGCGGGGGAAGCGGAGGGAGTTGGGTTGAGGCGCAGGGATGAGCCTTGTGGGAGGTACAAGTAGTTATTCTTACAAAACCTGGAATATTTTTCATTTAAGCTAAAGTTTCATATAAATAATTGTGTTTTTTTTTTTTTTTTTTTTTTAAAGTTAGGCAGGATGTCCCTCTAGTAGAATCATACAATCACCAGGTTGGAAGAGACCCATTGGACCATCGAGTCCAACCATTCCTATCAAACACTAAACCATGTCCCTCAGCACCTCACCCACCTGTGCCTTAAACACCTCCAGGGAAGGTGAATCAACCACCTCCCTGGGCAGCCTGTTCCAATGCCCAATGACCCTTTCTGTGAAAATTTTTCTCCTAAAGTCCAGTCCATCACGATAGCATGATTTTAGCATGAAAGATTTTCTTTTGAGGATTTCCCAGACACTGTTCGTTCTTTGAAGATGGTAATGTCTTGTGTGAAGTCTCTACAGAGGCTGCCCAGGGAGGTGGTTGATTCACCTTCCCTGGAGGTTTTTGAGGGACGGGTGGACGGGGTCCTAAGGGACATGGTTTGGTGTTTGATGGGAATGGTTGGACTCGGTGATCCAGTGGGTCTCTTCTAACCTGGTGGTGGTGATTCTATGATCATCAAGTCCCACCATATTGAATAGGAATAGAAGTCTGATCCATGCTGAACAGACATCCCTCCTGTAATTGCCTCTGTTTGTAGCCTTTCCCTGTCTCAAATACATGGTCAAAAAGAGAGCTGGAGCTGGCTCCAAATTAGCAAGAGTTTTGACAGCTGTGAAGTTCATAATAACATTAAAACTAGTCCTTGGAAAGTCACGGAATATGCATAAGATATCTGGGAAAATGTATATGTAGGCACATAAGTGGGAAATCTCTTCTATCCCTAGCTTGTCTCATTGTACTTGATTCATGGAGATCACTCCTCATGTTGCCCAGGCCTGATAAGGGATGCTTGCTTTCTAAAACTTACAGACCCCACTGGGGTTGTCTTAACATTCCATTGCTGAAGGCTCGGGATTTAGCATCTAAAATGGCTTTGGAAAAACATTTGTCAATACTGTGTCCTTTAAGAAATGTAGTTTATACAATAGGTATCAGACACAGACATGTTCCAGACGTGTAAATAAATGTAAAAATACAACTTTCTGAAGAACTTTGTGTTGATTGAGCACTCGAAGAGACTTCCTTGCTATTATCTTTCTTGTTTTTTACTTAGTAGCATATTTTTGCTGGCTCTGCTGTCTGAGCAGCACACTTCTCAGCCTGGGCATTGCAGTGGTCTCACAAGGGACTAGATGTAATTTCCTGTTTATTTAGGGATGCAAAGGATACGCTGATATCAAATTCCTTGTAAATACTCAGGAATTAGTAGGGAAATATCTTCCCAGATCTCATTTTTCGTCCCTTGATTTATGAAAGTTTTGCAACACAACTATAGCTCTCTCTTGCATAGGAAAAAAATATTTTCCCACTTATCAGATTCTTATAGATTCAATTTTGTATCTAGAACTGGAGGGGGAAAAAAAGCAAACATTTGGATAGGTCTTACACACGGAGACCATTAAAAAAAAAAAAAAAAAAAAGTAAAACCGGGATTGTTTATCCTGGAGGAGGCTAAGAGGAGAACTTACTGCTCTCTACAACTACCTGAAAGGAGGTTGTAGCAAGGTGGGTGTTGGTCTCTCCTCTTGAGTAGCAAATGATAGGAGGAGAGGATATAGTCTCAGGTTGTGTCAGAGGAGGTGCAGGTTGGGTAGTAATTAAAAATTTCTTTACCAAAAGAGTGGTGAAGTATTGGAACAGGCTGCTCAGGGAAGTGGTAGAGTCTCCTTCCCCAGGGGTATTCAAAAAACACGTAGACATTACACTTTGGGTCATGGTTTATTAGGCACAGTGATGTTGGGCTGATGGTTGGACAGGATGGTCTTAGAGGTCTCATTCAAACCTAAAGCTTCTATTCTTTTATGTATGTATAATTGGATAAGCTTAAAATGATTCCTTGATGTGTTAGCACTTGCTAGATTTTAACAGTGACTTCAGTAAAATTTGAATTAATTCAGACTGAATCGCAGTACTCAATTTTGGTATTGCGATTCTAAGAAATTTCAAAGTAAAAAAATTTCAAAAGTTGCATTTTAGATAAGATTTTTGTTATAACTTGCTTTCTCCTTAACATGGTGTAACAAAAAGTCACTTTGGTGGAAAAAAACAGTTTCAAAGTGATACATGAAATACACCACATACCTCAGACTTCATGTGGAGCAGTGCTGGACGCCAGTGTTTTATGCCGAACTAGGTAAACTGAGATACTTTGGGGAAGGCATCTTTCTGATACAGTCTTATTTTCTAATAAAAGGTATTTCTTTCCTGAACTTAGGAATCTGTAGCTTGTGTTAGAATTGATTACTTTACTTAAATGCTATGTCACCAGTAAAGTATGTATTGCAGTCACAAATTACAGACTGAGCTGTGCATACACAACCCAAGCAAAGAGAAGGGAGAGGAGAAAGCCCAAACCAGACATGGGAATAGCAGATTTCCTTCTAGAAAACAGTTATAAATAATTTTGAATATTACAGTAATTACAGATGAAGTTGCACTAATTGTGTGAATGGATGTATTTAAATATATGAACTGAACCTGGTTTTAATTTCTTGTGTGCATTTTAGCATGACTCACTGGGAAGATTAATTATTTTTTAATTGCTTTTTTACAGCATTGTCTAAAATCCGAAGGGTGGGAATTAATAAAGTGCTGAACTCAGTAGGAAAAAGATGAAAAGAGGATTTTTGTTCAGAACAAATAAAAGGGAGGGGAAGTTAATAAAGAATAAACGCTATGGACAATTGGAGAGACTAACAAACTCCTGTGGTGGATAACAGGGGGAAATTAATCAATGGCATAGCCACCGCTGGAACTGTGTGATGACAGAAGGCCCAGTGTGAGCTTTGAGGGTGTGTCTGGCTCACAGGGGATGGAGCAGTTGGATCTATTGCACTCTGGCAGCATGAGTAAAGCTGTGAGGCACCATCAAAGGCCAGTTCTAGCACTCACTAGCTCATTAGAGCTCCAGCCTTCTGGCTGTTTAGCTCTCGACTTCCTCAACCAGCTGCTGACAGTGAGTATGGGCACAGGAGTGAACTGAGGGACTGGGGAGTGCTGAAAGTTCTAATACTTCTGGTTGACCTATTGGGTTGGACATCCAATATGGGGCATTCCAAATCAGCAAACTGGATCAGATGGTCTCCATTGACTGGGTCACTCCCAGCCGCTCCCTAATTACACTCAGTGTTCTAATAAAGAGATAACCTTCTAAAGCAGAAAAACCCCTATGTGTTTGACCATGGAGGCTTATGCAAATCGTCTCGCAGGTCAAACCAGCTGAATTAGTAAAGTTGAGGCGAACATTTCCAGATTGAAGTGAAATGCGTTTAGGTTTACAGGGATTTTCCCACTGATTTCAGTGGCAGTTGGCTTGGTTCTTACATTGCTCCTGTTAATTAGTTACTACCAACATACTATACAGACGTATTAGTCATGTCAAGCTTTATTGTCTATACTAGCACAGTTTATTCTAGTGGCGCCTCAAACTTAATACATTTCTCTTTTTACCATGAGGAGTTCCTCAAGAGTGACTGAATTCAAATTTTCTAAAATGTCTGTTGAGATGAGAGTGATTTTAAATGAGCTAAGTTGAGTGTTCACTGGATCACATGTAGTTGTGAAAATAAATGCACTGAATGGCTTTGCATGTGCTGTTCCTAGTGTTTCTGAGACAATCTGGGATCAGCAGAAGACTGGCATGTATGTGTACAGTCAGTGTGCAGGGGAGGAGGGACCTGGGGTTACCAACCAGTTCTCATCATATCAGTAATAACATCCTAGTACAGAAGCAGCCCGGAAACCTACGGCTACCCAGTAGCTCCCAGACTCTGCCTTTGTCCCAAAGGCGATCAAGGAAGCAGCCAAGCCCTCTGAAATAGCTTCCTTGCCACTAACTCTTTCACAGATCTCCCTTGAGCAGCACAAAAGCACACCTACCCCACCCCCCACCCTAGGCAAACTTGTTTTCTTTCGTAAGAAATACAGATTCAAACTCTAAACCCAGCATTTATCAGCATCCTCCATTGCAGTATTTCCCCATCCCTGGAACAACATTTTTACTGAGCCTTTCTTTTTTTGGAGCCAGCTGAAACTCTCCACATCAGACTCTTTGGTAATTAGCCATGGATGGACCTAATTCCTTAGGCTTTCTACCAAACCAGTCCCTTCAGGTGAACTAAGAAGAAGCAACAGTCATAAAACATCAGTAATACAGGAGAACACCAAGCAGTTTGTCCACGTGTCACCCATATGATGTTTGCAGCCTCACATCTCACTGTTATTTCTTCCTGGAGCAGATCTGCCACCTGTGGATGGTAGATCCCCTCACTGCAGGTGGTTGCATGGTCTTGGTTGCTCCAGATTGCCAACAGCCCTTATAGAGCTCTTAAAGGCCATCCTGAAGGTAGGCAAGCCCTTTTGCTGATCTCATTTGGTTTTGAGACTCCCTCACCAGCTCAGGGTTAAGCTGGCTCCCCTCTACAGCTAACTTGTTCCTATTACTGCAGCGGAGAGTTGCGTTTGGTTAAGTGTCCCTACAGATATGAACTGAGTGGGGTTCACCTGCTGTACCTTTCTGCTTGTGCGTAGCCCATTGTGCCTCTGTCAGCGAGGCTTACAGACCCTCTTACCAGCTTCCTGCTTGGATAATAACCAAACCCCGATCCCCACTGATGGATAATTTATGAGGTGATGCTGTGGCAGCATTTCCACTCAGTGACATTTGACCTGAAGCATTAGCAAGTAAATAAAATATAGTTCCATGTTTATGTCTGTTGTCATGCCTTTGGCCTAAATATTTTCTTTTCTAGCCTAAACAAGCAATCTCTCTCTGCTTGGAACATCATAATTTCAAGTGTCTTGTTTTTGCTACTGTGCTCTGCAATCTCTCCAACTTGTTTACATCTATATTTAAGTGAAGGGCTCGACAGTTCACAACTGCCGCCTACAGCACTGACAGTGGTATGTATATTTACGGTGTTTTACCATAAGCGCTTATATTTATAGAATGTAAAACGGCATTTTTAAAACTGCATTGTGCTTTCTCTTCCTGTAGTTTTGCTGCCTCACCGCTTTGTGTGGAGGTACCTTGTGCTTTGACAGTGTCTTGTCCTTGAGTGAATCTGCCGTGTTATTTCATTTCTACCCATTTCTCTAAATTGTCAAGTTCATGCAAAGCCTAATTTGATTGTTCAGAATACTTGTGCTATTCTCATTTCCTCTCATTAAGGTAATGTTATTACTTATGGATGAAGCAAGCTCATGAGAAGAATATTTAGCCAAAATTATGAGAACTTCAAGTTTTTGTTGTTCCAGGAACTCCAGCAGGTCAGACCTTTGTCTTCCTGTATTTTCATTTCATTTCTCTTATATTCTCCTTATGCTACTGGAACATTGGTTAGTGAGCTGATAGGAGAAACGAGGAAGACTATAAAGCATACTAAAAGCATCAATTTTCATAGTTACGCCTGCCAAAGTAGATAAGCTTGTTAGTACATTTTATAGCACTGTCACTGTTTTATTGCCATCAATTATGTGCTATGTCACTCGTGCTATTTTAACAACTATTTAATGTCAGATGACTCATTCTTTTCAGTCATATGGGAGGAAAAATAAAACTGTACATGCACTGAGTGTGCTATATGTGCCTGCTAGTTTGTGTGCCATAGGAATGGAAAAAAATGTAAGGAAAACCGGAATCTGGAAAGGGCAAATGTTACTGTCACTTGGGAATCTGCCACTAGGGATGATTTTCTTGAGAAAAGCCTAGGCATATTTTGTGGTGACTTCTGGTGAAATGCCTGGGAAATGCCTGAAATGCCTCAGTAGTCACGATTACAGTGTTATTCAAAGGAAATAAATACTATTGTGAAAAGCAGCTTCTCTGATTATGCTGGTCCTTTGCCTGGAAACACAAGTCAGATTAAGTGCCTCATTGTATTTGAAATCTTTAATATAAATTAATGACCTATCAACGTGCTAACCACACCATACTATTTAGATTGAAATATCACCTAAGTATTGACATATTAGGGCAAATAAAATTATCTTTAAAAAAAGGAGTGTTTATATCTTGCATTTTTTGTTTGTTTAATGGGTGAAACTTTATTACAATATTTTAAAATCTCTTGCCCAAACACTAAGCTATTATATTCTTAAATAAGTTTTTTTCTTCCTCTGAATAGATACTTTATCTTGTTTCAAGCACTGAAAGCAGACACACCGTTCTCCAAAAGAGCACAGTGAGTTTGCAGTTGCAGGACGGTGGGTTGTTGCAGTAAGTTTCCAGGTCTGTCAAAGGTTTGTTTTGCAATTTTGACCAGGACAAGGTTTAACTAACTACTAGCTAGTAGTTTCATGGAATGATCTTCTTTTTTTTTCCTGCACTGCTCAGGTACCTTTGATCAAAACCATCTTTTAACAAATTGTATGTGATTGAGCATGGACGTGTAATAAGCACTACTCTGCTTCAGACCAATATGCTGCCAGAAGCAGATGCACCTGCTGTTAGAGCATAACAGGTATATCTGATGCCTCTCTCTGATGAGGAAGAGATGTAGATGTGGTGCTTCGGGACGAAGTTTAGTGGGACTTGGCAGTATTAGGTTTACAGACTTGATGATCTTAGAAGTCTTTACCAACCTAAATGATTTAATGATTCTAACAATTAGCAACTTCATTTTTGAACCAGGTTCCTTATGTGCAGCACTGTAGTCCTCAGAGCTTTGAAACACAGATTCATACATTGCATATTGGGTTTACAGATAACAACAAGTGAGAGTGTATTAGTCAGTGGTATCATTTCATTCCTTGGACCTTAACCTGTTCCTATGATCATGTTATGCCCACAGGTGGGACTGGGAAGATCTTTTGGTTTGTGTTATTTACAAAGTGCTATCAATTGTGATATACTAAATATTAAAATACACCATTGATACAATAGCATTAGAACTTAGGTATTTAGTAAAAGAATTTGGTTTATGATTTCATGTAAAGCCCACACGGCCTGAAAAGTCTAACGTCAGTATTGTTTGTTGACATTATTTTTATTGAAGTATGGATCTTTAGCTTGGTTCACCATAAAGTGAATCATTTTATTTATGATAATAGACAGTTTAGGGCTATAGGGGCATTATAACGTTGCTGGTGTAGATACAACTTTTATCAGAAGATACAAACATGACCCGCAATAGAAACAAACACTAAAGAGAACACGATGAAACGTTCACTGTTTACAAATCACTTCATTACTACAGACACCAAATGGCAGTTACTGTAAGTAAATCAGTTCCAGAGAACTGACTACATTTAGACAGGGAATTGGGAACTTCTGTTTGGGGCTTCATCCACAACTTCTCAGTAGAAAAAAGTTTAATGTCAAGCATTCTTTTTTTATCCACAAAACAATGCTAACCAACAGACATATCAAAGAATAAGACCAAAGGATATCAATGCCTTTACAACTACTTTTGCAATTATCTTCTTGTTTAGGTACTTGAATTTTTAATACATTTTGTCAGAAGTAAATAGCCCAAAAATCAGCAGCAAGAATATTACAACAACAGAACAAGTAAATACAGTGCCAATGTGTCATGTTGTAGAAGAGAATACAAAGAGGACAAACAATGATAACTTAATCATATAAAATGACACAGAGCTGAAATACAGTGCACTTAAATACCTATGTGACAAAGAATGTTAAATTTTGTACTTAGTATGTAGGGTTTTTTAAACATAAAATCTGAAAAGTCTTTGTGCTTAAACTTTTTTTCCTGTTAAACAGAATTAGTTGCTTACTTCCAATACTGCCACTGTAACTGATATTACAACAGATCACAATTTTCACAGACACATCAACATTAAAACATTAACCTATGAGAAAATAAGTCACTTCTCATTAGTTCACAGTGCGAAAAAGTGGTGTACACTCTGTCTTGAGAAAGGCTTTCAGTTATTCATCAAGCCAGTTGCAGAAAAGTCCTGATATCAGACGCAGTGCTAGATTTAAAGAATGGAAAGCAACACATCACATGTTGGGAGGAGAAAAAATAGATTTCTCATTTCTTCATGGATATCGTCTAAGTGACCTTCGTCTTCTGTTGTAGAAATGCCTGAGCCCATGTTGCCGTGAAAAATTCATCATGTAATTTTGTTTGCGAGTGCTGTTAAAATCAAAGGGTCGTGGGGGGAGGAAGAGAAGAATGTCAGTCTTTATACGTATTTTAAAGTCTTTCACAGCAGTGAGCTAGTGGAACAGATTCTTTTTTCCTTGCATTACCTTTCAGCCTATGTAAAGTGGTGTGTATTTCACCCTTTGCACAACAGCAAGGTACAAGGCAATTGAGAAGCTGTCCCACTTTGCATTTATTTACAACTCATTATCTTGGGGAAATGTGAAGAGCTTTCAGCTAATGAAAACTTGTGCTGCCTAGGGCCAGATTCACTAAAGCTGTATGCACTTCATACCCTCTCAATATAGGGCATTTCTCCACAGTGGTTTTCCTTCTGGTTATCCTCCTATCTTAGATCATTATTTTCTTTATCTTGAGAACAGAATAGAAGCTTTACTCCATTATCCTCCCCTTTAATTATATAGGAAGTAAAGTACAACACTTCTATGCAGACTTAATGTTTCGCTCCCTTATGCCCCTCATCCAAAATTAAAGGAACTTCTAGGAATAAGCATCATCATGTCTGGGCGAAGATGAGGCAAAGAGACAGCCTGACTGATGCCTAATTGAAGGAGGGACACTTTTTCCAAAGACCTACCTGGAGGACAAGACCCATACCACCTAACATAGGTTTCTACTTCTCCCATCTAGGGAAATGGAACCATGAGAGGGCGGCAGTGGACAAGACGGTTGTCTGGGATTATTGGTACCTGAAACCCATCTAACTCATGGGGGCCAGATCAGTTTCCAGATTTCAGCAGCTTTGGAAATGGAGCTATAACATCTGTGGTGCATCCTTGTAAGTCTACTCATGGCATAGAACTGCATGTGCAGCACCACAGAGCCTCTGAATCTTAGTAGCTCTGCCGTGTCAGGTGATCACACAACAGCCACAGAGTTTCATCTAGCTCTGCCTTTTCTTGGTCCCTTTACATACATTTCGATACTCCTGATGCATACGCATAAATACAGGTCTACATAAACTTACAGCCAGACTGCATTCAGAATTACATTTGAGTGAAAAGGATTGCGTATTCTCAAGTTCTGATACAGAATGTCTCCGCTCAGACTCACAACTTGGCAGAGTGCTTGGCTGGCTATATAGAGCAGGCAAGATGTGGCTGTAAGGGAGACAGTCTCTCTTGCACGCTGCACTGTGGAGTCCCAGCTTTTGATCAGAGAAGTACTTTAAAATAAAAATAGTATCACGTACTGCAGCCAGGCTGTAGTCATTAGAGCCACCTGAGAGCCTCTTTCTCTGCATGGAGAGGTGGCATAGAAGATACTCCCACAGATGCAGTCAGAGGATGCAGTTTCTCTCAAAGACGAGTCCAGTGTTAACCATGCAGACCCCAAGGACAACTCCAACAGGTGTTGAGAACTTCACCCCGGAGGAACTGCTGGTGACTGTGTGGTCAAATTTTCCTTTGGTTTCCAGGGGAAAGGAGCTGCAAAGATGCATTGAATATGTGCAGTCTCAGGCTGATTTCTGACTCCCTCTCCTAATACTCCCTGGCTGCTGAAGGCCTTGGGCTTTCTAGCTTTGTCTTGAAGTGGAAGAAGGATGCCTGGCCTAAGCATCTCCATTCCAAGGGACTGAATGTTACCATAAGCCTCCAAACCAAGGAGTCCATCAGATTTTAAAGGTGATCTGTGAAGTAAAGGTCTGCAGTACATGTTACAGTCAACAAGATATCCTGTTTGTGGGTGTAAGGCAGGTTTTCACTTGTGATTTTTTTCAAAAAGTAAATACTCATACTGTAATCGACCATAATTTCCTCTCTAGTGCATAAGCTTTTTTTTTTGTGAATGTGGCCCTTAGGAAAAAGAAATAATAGCATGCTTTGCAAAATAAGAATGATTCTCCAGAGGCAAAGATAGCTTCTGCTATAATAATTTAATCTAAAATAATATGTTTAACAGAATTACACCCTTTTCAACAGCTGATCTAGAACATGATTGACTACATTAAATAAAGGCAGTTGTGTCAAAATCTAGGATATAAACTGCTAAGTAATTCCAGGTAGCTTCCCAATTAAATTTCCAAGGCTCTCCAAATGTCTTCACCCAGTTTTACAGATTTTTTTTTTTTTTTGCCACTGGAATGTACATACAAGAATGAAACAAAATCCAGCTCCTGGTGACAATGAATAGAGACAGATCTAGACTCAGTGCATCTTTTGGTGCTCTCACAGTAAGGCAGTGCACTAGAACACCTGGCAGTTAGGGGAAGGGTTGATATTTGAGGTTGATTTGTCCTGATTTCTTCAAGTGAGAAGGTTTGTGCTAATTTGCAAGGGCTTTCAGTGAGAGAGTGACAGGGGTGAGTCTGGACAGTTTTAATGCCACTTCGTAGCTCAAGTGCAAAGAAGCACAGAAGATTAGTCTTTGTTCCGGTCCTGTACTCGTCTCTGTGGAACATCACTCTCACTGCAATGCTGAGCGCCTCACTGAGCAAAGCAGGAAGGAAAGCACAACCCTAAACCTGCTCCTGAAAGTGTCTGCTGTTGGTCATGGGGCTTGAAGGAGGTCTTAAAATTATGATGACTATGCCACTGTACAGACTGACTGATATACACTGTCTGGCTGTGCCTTCACCTCTGTAGTAATTAATTATGGAAAAAAAGAGGGAATTTTCTCTTGGAGCTGAGAGCTTGCCCATGCAGCATGCTGGGTGCCCCTCACTGGCAGATACCATTGTAATGTAGACCTTCTCGCCACAGCCTCAGTCAAATTCCCACTGCAGTGTGGAGTGAGCTGCTGAGCACTTTCTGTTAAGTTTAACTTCCCCTGATGCTCCCTGCAGGGCCCTCAGGAGCAACGTGGCACATTTCAGAGAGTACCGATGATTTTCCACTGACACGTTATTGAAAAGTCTTTAGGAAAGAAGTGTAGCTGCAACAGCAACATGCATTTGATATTGATTCAAGGAAAGTACTTACCTTATTCTAGTGTAAAACCAATGACAGCAAACAATGAAATATAACACAAGTTAGAAAATGCCTTTCAATGCATGCAGCACTGTGATTAGTCATAAAACCCTGATGAGGTTTAGAGGCAATATAGGATTTTTCATCTCTTTTGAAAATAAAAATTGAACAAATTATTTCTTGATATTTCAAATTAATGTTTATATTTTTATTTTCTATAAAATTTAGCATGCATTTTTTAGAAATATAACAAAAATGTCATAAAAGCACAGACTGTGTCATATTAAATTTGGCATAAATGTTGTGAATACCCAGATAATTACTTAATATTTGAACTATTTCTGTTCTTTATAAAGATATTGAAACTCGAATTTAAGGCATTTTTCAAATAATTGCTTTTTTTCTAAAAAAATGAAGCAGATGAAAATGCTTTTCCACATAAGCACGCTGTTAGAGCTATAGTATATAATTTGAATTTTAATCTTGCAAAATAAGGATAAACATTCTTTGCAACAAATGCACCACAAGTTCTCACTAAATCATTTGTGCCAAAAATGTGAGAATATCTTGGCAATGAAGAGCATGGAGTGATGGCTATGGAGGGATTTGTTCTGTTATCCAACAGTTAACCATAAAATAGCATGGAGTGATAATATTTTTTGCATTCCTTGCACAACTCAGAGTCCCTTGGATCTCCTCACGAGTTTTGGGGTGCAAAGAGAGAAACATCAGACCCTTAGTGTTCAGCTTGCCATTGCCCTTTAGTTCTCAATACCTTTGACCAGGGCCTGTCCTATACACAAAGAAATGGCAGTTCCAAATGCACATGCAAAAAAGTGCATGGTGTCTGTGCAGCAGACAGGCTGTGAGCTGTGCTTTGAGAAAAAAACAATGTGCAAATGAAATGCTGAGTTGGACACAGGCTCTTCTTAGGGCAGAAATACAGAGGCACTGAAAAGCACACTTTCTTAAGTCTGGGGCAAAATATATTTTCATCCTAAGAAGAGCCACATGGAACATGTGAGAGTTGTGCCCAAAGTTTCTTTACAAGTGGAGAGAAAAAATGCTGCACTTATGAGGAATAATCAGCACTGGCATTAAAAGGAACCGGAAAACTTGATAACTAATATCCTCTCCCTGCCACAGACGCTAACCGTTGTTAAAATTAGATGGCAAGTGGTTAGCTGGCAACCAATTTAATGTATAACTTATTCAAAGCAGGGATTGCACTTCACCTGTTGGAAAGAGGTGCTCAATTTGAGCACCATTTGCAGCTGCATCAGAGTCTTACTGCTACTGCTTCTTAATGAGTGATTCAAATAAGTCATTCAGAAGTGGAATTATCCTAATTAACATTCAAAAGCACCTGCCTTTGGCCTTTCATATCACCATCAGGTATTTTGCATGCATGTATAATCTGCAGGTTAATTTTTTCCCCCACAAAACTATCTTGGGGCAAAAAGGAAACAAATTACATACTGAGAATGTGTTTGCTGGTAAGAGGATGATAACTCTTGACTCAGAAATCACTTAGACTGAACAGAGTATTATGACCCTGGCTATGCATTGGCTGTAAGCAGTATCTGCACTATGACTTGTCGACTGGGCCTGTAACAAAATTAATTTCAAATCTTTGGATTGCTGGGAAGAGCTGAGCTGTGACAGCATGTATTCAAGTATTTGTCCCTGGGCTGAGCACTGTAAGCCATGACATCCCCCATGTTGGATAGAAAATAAAATTAAGAAAGTCCTTGGTTGTGCTCCCTCCCTACAGACTCTCCCCGTTGGAAGGTGCTTTCCCTCCTACTCTAGCCCTTAATCTGCTCAAGGAGAGTGTGGCTCACCTGCCTGTGGGCTGAGGAAAAGCTGGCATAGCACCTTAGTGTGCACCCTGGGGTGCAGGCAGCTAAGCCAACCTAGGGCATTTGGGAACATCAGACCTCTCTGTCAGCCCCCAAGGTAGTAGAGAAAACAAAAGATGAGATATGTGGAAAGACAGGAATTTCTGTATGTCCCAGACCACACCTCATAGCACAGGTTGGCTTCTTGCTATAACACCTCACAGGCTGCAGGCTTGCTGGCTGTGTCAACATGGGTATACAGATCACAAACAAACATGAAAATTCAGGACTTAGACCAGAGCCAGTGTGGATAACTCTGATGACGCACAGGAAGGTGCAAAGTTTTGGTCAGGTGGGTTATGGAGTGCTGGGTTACAGGCGGACGAAGAACCAGCTGTGTTAGACATAGACGGGTTCTATAGCTGGGCAGAAGCCTACTGATTCTCCAATGACTCCCTACAGAATTAATGGGAAAAGGTAATGACAGCTCCCTGGTGAGACTCTAGCAGTCTCAATGGAGGGGCAGAGTACATGAGGGACGCTGCCTCCTCACCTCTCAACTAAGGGCTGCCTGAGTTCAGTAGCGTGTTCTCCTGAGGAGCAGGGAGGGTTTCTGTGACCTTTGTCCTATCCTTCATATTCATGCTATGAGTCCAGGTAGCCCTGGTGCATGCAGGATTGTCCAGGTTCCCTTCTGCATGCCTGGAAGCACTCTGTGGAGGTGTCTTCACTGACTGTCTTCGCCATTTTATAGGTGAAGAAACGGAAGTGCTGGGGGGCAAAGGGACCCGCGTGAGGTGGCAGAGTGAAACAGTAGAGCTAAAGGAAGACCAGGGGGTAGTATCTATTGGCAAGAAACACTGTGCTTCCCTTCAGAAAGCCTTCCAAAGGCTTTAGTCAACCCTTTGTGGGTTACTTGCAAATAACATTTAAGAGGCCTACAGAATATTTTGATGAATTAGAAGGTACAGATGGAACTTAAGCAAAACAGAGGGATCAAAGCCACCTGTCAAGTCTGAGCACCATGCTGGCATACGAACCAAATGCAACACAGCATCTAATTCTGCCTTTCCTGAGGGCACCTTGTCACACATGTAGTTAGCAGGAGGTGGAACTCCACATCTGGCCTTTGGGAAATATGCTGCCACGGCACTGCTCTTCACAGTACTTGGTAAGGGAGAAATCTGTTTGGTTTGTTCTGTCTTCCTCTTTGAGCTGTAACAGGTGTCATTTGAAAGGGATGGCAACTCTGTAGCCTGATATTTTGGCCAATATTCAGAAGAGCCTTAAAGCTCTTTAGCAGGAGAAAAAGAATAGAATGGAGAAGGCAGTGTCTGCCCATCTTATTCTTTCTCTAGGCCAGGTGTGATTACTTGGTATGGCATTTCTATTGCTATCTCCATTCTAATGTAGCATATCTCATATGACTGACTTGTCACCACTCAACTTGTGTGTCTAATCTACAGCCTGGCACATCTCATTGTCAAGGAAGTTCTCCAGAATTCAGCTGAGGAATCATTTTTTAAAGATATGTCCTATTCCTACCTATACACCCTATTTCAATGGACTCCTTAACTGATAAACAAGGTTATGCTCCCTTTTTTTTCCACCTGATTTTTTAGTTTTTCTTTAATTGCAAGGTAGAAAGACACGGGAATATTTCAGAACTAACAACTCTCTTTTCGATGGTTTTCTAAGCCCTGTGAACCTCCTGCAGTTTCATAGTCTTTCAAACCTTTCCTGATGCAACACGTAGAGCTACTCATTAACTAAGCCAGGAATCACATCTGTCTCTCTGTTCCTTCAACCTTTAAGATTAATGCTATGAAAGTAGAGCCCAGCAAGGTGTGTAAAGCAGCAGAGCGTGTACAGTTACTCAGCGTTGGTACCAATTTGTTTTGGGGTTGATATGAGTGCCATGCAAGCTGGTGCTTCTCGGTGGAAACAACAACAAGGCTAACTAGCAGTCAAACAATTCACTTTGCTACTGTTGCAAAACATTACTTGCAGTGTCTCTGTTAACTCAGAAACCTCATGGTTATAATTACACAGTCTGGAGGTATCCAGCCCATTTTTTTCATTGCTATCTTTTAAATCATTCAATAAAAGGAATGTTTGAACCTATCTATGGAGCAGGCACACCTCTTTCTGCCAACCACTGTCAGCGATGGGTTCCCGCCCGTGAAGCCACTAGCATTTCACTTCTACTGGAACTAAATTGTTAGAGAAAAAGCAGGTCATCTCTTCATGACGTAACACAGGAAAAACGGGTTGGCTGCCAGCGAAACCCGTCTCAAGAATGGGAGAATCAGGAGGGTGAAGACACTTTACTTGGCAAAATCTTGACAAGGGGATGAATATAGAGCTTGGACCATAGGAACCTGATATAGTGAACCCTGTTTCTGAACAGTATCCTTCTTACTAAAAAAAGGAAATGAATAAGGCATTAGTTGCTAACACAAAATTTTCAGAGGCACAACAACATTACTTTTTGTGCAAATAGCAATACAGCAGACTCTTTTGTATCTTGAAAAAAATATAAATCAGCCTTACATGGCAGCACAGTGTTGAACAGGAATATTCTTTCTTATGTCCCAGCACAATATTTTTTTTCAGACATTACTGCATTACAGGACTACACCAATACTTGGTGGTGATAAAGCCCCACTTTCCCTCCTGCATTTTTCCATGATGCACAACACATCCCCCTGCTGTGCCACTTATTTTGTAGCTGTCTTAACTACTGACAGTTGCAGTCAGGGCAGAACATTAGCAAAGGCTGGTTCTCAAAGGTTTCCCTGTGCCACAACAGTTCTTACTGAGCTTAACACTCGTGCCATGCTGAAGGAATTTCAGTGCTTTCTGAGATGGGGTGGGATGAGATGAAGCTGATACTCACAGAACAACTTCTACGTGGTCCAAAGCCCACTGATCATGACCCGTTCCATTGTGACGGGGCTGCCACCAGCGCAGTAAGACTCCTTTCATTCGTGCCTCCCTGTTATGAGAAATGCAAGAGCCTATGAGAGCTCCAAAATATTGGTGATTTGTACATCCCCGTCTAGCCCCCAACAGGCACTGAGAGCAAAGTAAAAGTGTTATTTTTCCATCCCTGAGCACCAATACACCAAACATGCAAAGTATTTAATGGTGAAAAATGCACACAGATAAAGGAATGCAACCCACCCCCCTCATATCTTTTAAAGAAAATTATGTTTTTCTTTCAAACATACTGATGAGTAATGGGCTGGAATTTCTTAATCAGGCCTCCCCTTAAATTTTCTTCTTTGTTTACCCTCTCTACAACCTTTTTTTCTTGCACAGTAATGTAAAGATAGATTCTTTCTTAGCAGAAACACATTTTGTGAACTTAAGAGGTAATGAGATGTGACTGGGTACTCACAGAGGAACATTATAAGACACTCTTTGGGCTTGTATAAAGTCCTTTGGCTGATGCTGTGCAATTACTTGCCATGTAATTCCATTATTTACACTGTATTGGAGGAGCACTGCTTTGTCTACAGTGTTAGGATCACTCAGGTTGGTATTGCAACTGTCTGTTTGCGAAATACTTCCAATTTGCAAAACAAACATGATTTTACTGTAAAATGTAGAGACAAAAGGTATTTTCAATATGCAAAACATTCAAACAGGAACAATAGCATTTCCAGGTTTATTGCAGTTACCTTATTAAAACTTTCAGCATCTTCAAGAATCGTTACTTTTTGCATGCAATATAAATTGTTCTCATTTCTCTAAAACACAGCTTGTCTTTCAAAGTAGTAGTTTACTGTGTATGTTACCATGTAGTTATAGGTGATAGATCCAGCTTTACAATGCATCTGCACAAACCTGACTTACATAAACAGTATGAAAACGAGTGCATGAAAAGCTAAAAAAGGACAAGTAAAGGTTAAATATAAAAAGTACTTTAAAGAGTTCTTGTATTCTAGCTAGGTGTTGAAATAAGAAATGAAGAACCTGATTTATATCTGGCCCATTTGCCAGTTCATCCTGTTTCTAATCTTGCTTTAGACAACTAAAATACAAGCCAGTCCAGAAAGCTGTCACTCTGTTAAGATCCAGCACAGGCTGGTTGCATTTGTTTTTCCATTGCCAAAGAGCTTCTATAGATGAAAAAGACTCCTGTTCATTGCCAGGTGGATATAATGCTATTTGACAACTGAAACGGGAAAATGAGTCCGTAATTGCTAATAGCATCTTTAGTTGCAACCATCATGGAGGCACATACAAACATGGGATTTGCCTGATCAGATCAGGCACTAGTCCAGACAGTCTGGTGCCCAGTCTTTGCCAGTGGCTTCATTGTCAGTGCTGGCTTACTAGACAGTGATCTGCTGGTCATGAGGAAAACATCTGACCTTTTGTTGTGGTTTAACCCCAGCCAGCAACTAAGCACACCCACCCCTAGTGGGATGGGGAGCAGAATGAAAATAAAATAAATCTTGTGGACTGAGATAAAAACAGTTTAATAGGACAGCAGAAGGGAGAGAGGATAATAACCATAACAAGAACAGTAATAAAAATGATAAACAAGTGATGCACAATACAATTGCTCACAGCCCAACGACTGTGCCCTGTACCCAAGCAACAATGCCCCCATTTCATCCAGATCCCTAGTTTATGTACTAAGCACACTGTAAAGTCCTTGACTCAGTAAAACCATACTTAGCTACAACTAAAACAATCAGCCTATTATTGACATTATTGTCATAGTAAATCCAAAACACAGCACTATACCTGCTATTAGGAAGAAAATTAAATCTATCCCAGCTGAAACCAGGACATGCTTTTCATCTGACATTTCTTCCCCCTTACTCTCCATCTCTCAAATGGAAGTCAAAAGTGTTTTATCAATCTTAGTGTTTACCTGCCAGCCACATCTGACTGCATGCTAGAGCCAGGCTGGTTCATCCTCATCAGTCCTGGCCCACATGTCTGCATGTTCATATAAAAAGTTCCCTTTCTCATGAGCTGCTAAAATAACATTTTAGGCTCAAAGTACTACCTTGCTCGGGTGAGATCCAGAGGCTTAGTCACAGCTTGTCTTATTTGACATCCGTTAAAATAGAGTGAATCTCCGTGGGCATAGGGTGCCAGCTGTCCGCATCCATTGCCTATCACTCCACCTTGAATGGTTTCCCAGTTTATTTCAGTGACTCTTTCAGATTCAAAATTATCTTTAATATAACTGGGGAGGTCATGGCTAAAAACAGAGCAGTCATCACCTAAAAATGACACAGCAAAGTTATAAACCAAACAAAACTCGAAATAATTGAGATAGAGTTACATCTCATTGTAAACCTATTCAAGGTTGTGGTCTGATATTCAGTGTGACTACAAGCTGATTATATTTCAGCAGATCCACTAGTAATATGCACATTGCTATTCAACATTCATTTTTAGAAAATTGATGCTTCAAGTCTTATTTTTTACAGTTGTGTAATGTGAATTAAAAAAAGAGAGTTTCTCCTGTTTTGTATTGAAGCCAATATAAGAAACCTCAAAACACTGGCTCCACTCCCACACTCCACTCCCTTATAATTTAACGAGGACTCTCAGGAACCGTGTGCTTAGCTCACTATGGTGTTAGAGCAGAGCAGTCTGTCTTGCAGCACCAAACTGAGTCCCTTACAGGGGCCAGTCACCAATTTCTGGATCCTATGTACATATCCTCTAGGAGTGGGTGCACTTTTGGAAGGAGAATAGGGGTGGAAACCATTTCTGGGTAAGCTGGTAGCCACATTCTGCCTTTGATGAAGGCTGAATGGCCTTTACCTATGGTACCAGACAACAGACCATTGATTCCATCCAGAAAGAGTACAGGAAGGGGAGAGCTGTTATATGCAGCTCTGTTAAATTTAGAATTTGTTACTCAAGCATTCCAGTGAAAAATTACTACATAATACACCACTCTGTCTTTTTGTTTTATTGGGAGCGAGATTAAGCTGTAGCAGATGTATAAGAAAGAAATTGAAGAAATGGAACCTTGGTATCCTTCATCACAAATGCAAACGGCTCCAGTCGTGCAGTATCCATGACCACTGCAGAGCTTAGGGCATGCTTCCCCTATGTACACGTGATCGATTGCCCAGCTTTGCTTCTCTAATTCTTCTCCTTTCTGAATCCACCTGAACTGAGTCGCACTGCAAATATAAAAATTCAAACACTCTACTTTGATACGTAGTGATTAAACACATCAGTACAGTGATATTCAAATACGCCAGCTGCAAAGTGAATGAAAAATAAAGGATTTGTCACTTAACTAACTGGAAAGACCCACCCTGGTAGGGCAATTGCTACATCATCTTCTGTAGCCACTTCTATTAACAAACAGCTTTCTCAAAACCATTTATTATGTATCAGACCTAAATCCAGCAATAAAAAAGCATTTTTAATTCACCAGTTGTTCAAAGTGAAGAGTGCCAGCAAGACAGCTGTCATTTTATAGGCCCACAGTAACCCACCTGGATGAGACATGATCAGGCAGCTGGATAGTTATTCTTCTCCAAGAGGAGCTGTTGACAGAGTTATAGATGGTAGCTTCGTGAAACTGAAATGGGGAGCAGCCAATGCTATTAGATGAAGAAGGAAGACAGTGTGTCTGGACGAGCTGCCATGAGTCTGTCCTGTAGGAAACAAACAAAAAGTGGTTTAGAAAAACTGGAAGGATAATGAAAGGGAAACAGGTAATTTCTAAGGGTCATGGCATTGCCTGTCTTACTAAACAAACTCAGCAATATTTTCCATGCTCTGTAGCCAGAGATAGACCAGAAGTGAGATGCTGCAGGGATGCTCCCAGTGCATCCAGGGAGGACCTTCCAGGAGAAGGTTTGCGTGCTGTGAATCCCTTGGTAGTGCTACACATAGCAGGGTCCAACCCAGAGCTCCTCTGGGAGGGCACAATAGAAGGAGTCTGTTCAGAAGAGTCCCAACAGAATATGCTCTATGTTCACCCACAGATATTTGAGCACGGAATGTACCTTCACATCACTGCAAATTATAATGCATTGCTATACCATAGAAGAGGAGTCAGTGTTACTGTTTGCTAGTTAAAGTCAAATTCTAATTAAGTAGCTCCCATATCATTACAGCTTGGACCTAAATATATAGTCCTGTATCATCCTAAAACAAGTTTCCTGTGAATGTGGTTTTCTGCAAGTACATTTTAACAGGAGCATGCTCATGACTGTAAATGCAAGCTCAATGCTATGAATCTGTGCACATCTGTGATAAATTATAAAGAGAATTTCTGGGAGTTATGTAAGCAAATCTCAGCACTTGCAAATATGCTTTGTTCACATCCTGTTACAAGATGAATATCAAAGCAATTGCTTTACTAACTAGAAGTTCTCTAGGCTTTTAATATCATACTGTTTTGGGTGGGGGGAAATCTATGCATTTGCTTCCTTTTACCTGGCATCCTTCGTATACTCCAGCATCACAGAGTGGAGGTCCCCACAAGAAGTTGCCTCACAGCCAACCACGATCTATAGTACAAATAAAATTGGCTGCTATAAGAAGTCAGGTAGATATTTCATATGACACATAATGAAGTCTTGGTGTCTTCTTTTTTCTTTACAGAGAGTATAAAAGAATTTGCCAACTTAGATCTTGGACGAAATCCATCAAAAGTGGATGGAAAATAAAAGATGCAGTACTTCAGATACTGCTTTTACTTAATGACTTTTTCTTCATTGCTAAGGTTATTTTCAAACAGAATTCTATCACTAAATAAAATATCTAAACAAACATTGTTTCAGAAACACAAAGATAGCTCTTTAGGAAGAATCTAAATATGTATTAATTATCTACAAAATTTATAACTCATAATGATAAAAATGAGGATATAAAGTCCAAGTTATTCCAATTTAAGAACAGAATTATTCTAAATATTTAAAACAATAAACATATTTGTGTCATATTAGAGTGGAAAGATTACAATATCCAGTGTACAGTACTGAATAGATAATGAAAAGCTAAATTTTAAGAGCTTCAAACCCAAATGTCAGTCATGCACTAGAGCTGAGTTCTTCATTTAGAAATAAAATCTTTGTTGTGACTAGTGAATAAAAAGGAGGACAGTAAGGAAAGAAAAGCACTGTAATGAGCGTTTAGTAATAAGAAATACTAAATGCTGATGGGTTATCATAATTTTGGCCTTAGAGGAATAAGATGATAGGCCAGGTAAAAGAAGCAGCTCGGGGGCAGAGGGTGTGTGTGTGTGCGTTGGGTGGTGTCTTGGCATTCAGTCATAAAAAGCATGTCAAACTCCTCTTTTATATATTTTCTTTGAAGGTGGAATGCTGTGTGCGTAGGGGAAGCAGTGCTTTGGGGATTATGTTAGACAGTCAATATAAAGTAGGCAATGATTTTGAGAAAAGGTGAAAACATTGATTAAAGGAAGATGGGAAATTCTGTTTTGTCAAGCAGAAGAGCAAGAAAAAAACCATAATGAGAAAATGGATTACTATTTTGATAACCTTGCTTTCTTATTAGTTCCTGGCTCATTTAAGATGTGATGCTTGGGGAAGGGCCTAGAACATTTTTGGACAACAACTACATGTTGCCTTTGACCCTGTGCAGAATTCTACTCTAAACAAAAGTAAAGTATCGAGAAAAGCTTCTTTGATTATTTAGGTGTTTTGCCATGACACAATAGGGAGGAGAGGTACTTTTACAAGTGCACGTTTTCATTTTCCATGTGCCACTTTTTTCCAACCTGCCTCTACCTTGCCTTTTTGGCTTATTCACAAGTTAAGAGGAAAATGGCATATTTTGCATTATGTGTATGATCACGTTAGAAAATAATTCCTACTGTATCTGATTATCCAGTATTTTCAGCAGAAAGAGATTAGATGTCCAGTCCCTTTCAGTAATTCTCAAAGCATACAGTAAGTCAGAATAATTTGATATTTAACATTCATGCAGCCTTTCTGACTGCTACTACCTACACTTCAGGATTTCCTTTAAATTATAGTAAAAAGTAATTATTAATTATTCATCCAATTGGGCATCCCAGTTGGAAGAAGAAGAATTTCTGCAGACACATTAGATGATTTTTCATTGCATGCTTTACTTTGGAGAGAGAACATTTCTTACTTTAAACTGCATCATGTATCCTGGCTGTATAATGAGCTCCCTGGAGGACAGGATGTTGTGTGTTTTGTCCTTTTTCTTATTTGGCCAGTAGAGATGGAATGAGGGATTTCCACAGAACCCTGCAGTCCTCACCGCATTAGGGTAAAAGCTCCAGTTTTCTTCATGAGAGGTGCCTTCTATTAACATGAGTTAAAGACAATTACTGCACTGTCTCAGTAAACATCAAGGCTTAGTAATGACCACAGAATCCCTGGATACAGTACTTTAGTAGCATGAATACTAAACTTATGCTATCATGACACACAGTAAGTAGGCTGTTAACAGATATAATAAAAACATCAGCTCTAGAGAGGTAATTAAAATGCTTAAATAACAGTATTTTTGAAAAATATGATTAAATGAAACTTCCCTACACAGGAATTAAAATGGTATTAGTTGGACTGAAATAATTTTTTTTGTCTTTCTTATAAGTTTTTACATATATACATACACACATATCTGCATATATATTTATAATATATATTTAAATGTAATATGTAATGTATGAATACATATTTACACTTATAATCAGCATGAAGAACAGTATATAAACAACATTAGTCTACAAGTTCACAGGGCTTATCTTAGATAAGATAACACCAGACAACAGATTAGCTGTCACAGCCTATCTTACCGTCATCAAACGTATCTACCAGCTGGCTGGGGTTGATCTCTGCTCCTCCGATCAGGATGTTATCCAGTGCCCACTGTGCCCGGTCAGGTCCTGAAACTACAATCCCATTGCTGATGGTAAAAGGCTGCCACCAGCGCAAGCGGGTTGTATTGGTCAGAGCGTGTTCAGGGAGGAGGATGTAGTCATGCCTGACTGAGATATATTTTTGGTAATCCATCTCATGAAGTAAAGTCCAGGATATCCCTAGAATGAAAGGATGCAGATTTAGTAAGAAAAACAAGAATATGCTAGAATCTTCTAAAAGATTAAAGGAAGATAATAGGATATATAAATAATAGCTATGGTTTTCTGATAGACAAGATCTTGACTTCTAAAGGGAGTTAACAACTGTTACTCATTGCAAGAGTCATCTTGTAATTGTATAAAGGAATCAAATCGGCTGGAAGCCACTGATTACTGAAATCATGCAGGAGGATTACGGAGAACTGAGCAATAGATGTAAATTTTAGATGGAGGGGAAAAATTTTGCAAGGACAAAAATAACTTTACCATTAAAAATCATCTTCTTATTTTGGATCTTGCTGACAACTTCTCAGATATTCATGGTACTTGAATACAGAACAAGGCTGTAGCTTAGATGAAACTACAAGATATACTTGCCTCCATCAATGGAATAATCTAGCAGCACTCCCTCCTTTCTGCAAGTTGGTCTGTGGCATGTTGTCATGTTATTTTCACTTCCAATTCTCCCCCAGTATTGTAGAAATCTAAGAGTAAATGTACACATTTACAACTGTTACAGGTCTGCCCAAACTGAGATGTTTGCTTTCTGTTAATAGATGTGCTAAGAATGTTCAAAATGTCAGAATTTTTATGCAAGTAACATTAACGTACAAATAGAGCAACATTACATTGCCTCATAATTCCCATGGAAACCTCATTAAATAATCTGTCCTGCCTCTAAGAGGGACTTATTGTTTGCTAACAGTTCCCAGAGATTGCTGGTGGAAACAGGTCTAAACATGAGTTAACTAGTTCCCTCGTAGCAATGAAGGACATAAAAGAAATTGATAAACCAAGGTAAGGTCAGTGGAGGCCCCTGAAGTGGTTGGGACTGAAGCGTGTGCCCTGTGAAGAGAGGCTGGGGAACCAGGGCTTGCTCAGCCTGGAGAAGATGTCTGGGACTTGGAGACTGGTCATACATTGAAACAAGAATATAATGGGGAAAAAAATCACCAGGAGGGTAACTGAACACTAGAACAAGATGTCCAGAGAGACTGTGGAGTCTCTGTCCTTGAAGGTTTTCAAGACCCAGGGTGCCAAAGTCCTGAGCAACCTGGTTTGAATTCAGTGTTGACCTGCCTGTGAGCATCAGGTCGGACTAGACACTCCATGAGGCCCCTTTCTTCCTGAAATGTCGTGTGATTCAATGAATTCTTGCAGAGTTACAGAAGTAAGAGTGTATGACTTCATAAAACCATATAGTCAAGGGATAATGATGCTGACTTTGTCTTCTTGGCTAAACTGACATGATTCCATTGCTCTCCAGTTGAGGCATCCTTTTCTATAGTATGGGAGTGCAATTGGACCTGCTGCTTCCCTGGGGCATTGACAGACCCTTTCCCCTGTCTTAGGGTGAGCTTTGCTCTCCCCAGTTCATCTGAAAGCAACTGTTCTTTGAGAATCATAATCTAATTAGTGTCTACCTGAGATAGCACTGTGCTTGTGGTGGCCAAGGAATTCCTAGAGCTATGAGCTTTGTCACTTACTGCTTTGTCAGCATTTAACAGAGTTGTCTATTAAAATGATGTTTGAAACATGACCTACTTAGCCCCCCGCAGGTCCAGATCTTGAGTGACAGCCTGCCTCACTGTTGCACCTCCAAAATACAGAGTGGTGTCTTCTGCGAGAATCCCACACTCGGTACAGGTATTTCCTCCTTCTAAGGACATCCATAAATCTGGTTTGATTTCTTCATTGTCAAAGCGCTCTTTCAGGAAAGTCTGTAAGTAAATATGTTCAATATAGAGCACAGGTAATTATGATTTCCCATGACCACAGCTGAAACTGATCTAAACATCTTAGAAGGGATCATGAACACTGTAAAGATCTTTTTTTCAGGGTGACTGAAAAACATAATGACTTCTGGATGACCATAATGACTTCTGGATGAGCATTTAGCCAGTTGAACTGAACTGGTTAACTTTGAAAATAAGTTAGGTCTAGATTTTAACATATTTGGGAGGTAATCAAGCACACTAGAGTTTGCATGTGCAAATGAATGGTTCTAATTCGTAATTGTGGTTATTTGAGGTAACTGAGGTTATTTGAGGTAACACCATTCCAGTACATATCTAGTAGGTATGGGAGAAATTGGTATTCTATGTTGTTTTCTCCAGCAAAAACAGTACTGCAATGAAATTTTAGGGTTATTGTAGTGAATATGCATTTATGCAACTGTCTGCTCAAATATTTGTAGTGAAAACTATCTAGAATATATCTCTGATTTCCACTTACCTTCAGGTGTGCAGTAAAAGTAGTGCGGTGAGTGAAATTCTGGCCTTAAGGAGATACTAGTAGTAAATCTTCCCTAAAATTGTTAGGATTTTATCCTAAGTGTCCTTTGTGTGAAGAATACATTACTAATTAAAAATTGCAAATGGATAATGATATTTGCTCATGTAATTAGTATCTCAGATGAAACAAAAAAGGTTATAATAATTCAAATGACATTGGTAACTGAAAAGTTAGTTATAGTCTCCTTAGACAGAATGCTGCTTAACATGTTGTTCCTGTGGAGCACATATCTATTCTGTTCTTAAATGATGTAGAACAAATGAGGTGGTAAATAGCATTTTAAACTAATTTGGGTTTCTTTATGTATTCTTTTCCTAATATGTTAAGTTTTTCAAATTTCTTAGCTTTTAAGTTAGCAATATCTGACTAGATATCACTCATTTAGCTTGTCATAGGGTAACACTAATAACAGCTAGGTGAATTAATTTGATGTCATTTTTTTGTGTTCCTCACTTCAATAAGCTCTTTCATGATATAGAAAATCTTTCCTCAGGTCTTATTCAAATATAATCAAGTGTGATTTAAATCACAGAATGGGGATCTAAGGATGAACAGTGAACTTTATCATGGCTGTATTGGGCAGTGTTATTTGCAAAGGAACAAACCTGTTCTTAGATACTGCAGTAATGGTTTTGTTAAAAAAATGATAAAAGGTCTGAAAACAGATATGAGTACTTTCAGGCTGACATGAATTATACCTAAATATTCAGTGGGATTGATCTTTTCTTGCTCTCCTTCTCAGCTGAACACATGACAAAATTCACACTTCAAAATATGCAGTAAAATTACCTTCAGTGTTTGGGTCAGATAGCAGTTTGGTCCCGAGTACCCAGGGTCACAGATGCATTGCTCATTCAGGCAGTCTCCATGACCTCTACAGTTTTCCAGACAACCAGGGCCCAGGTAGAAATTATCGATGGCCCACTGCGTATCTGAATATTTCTGGTAGAAACGAAATCTCACGGGACTAGATATAAAGGAGTGAATAAAACCAGACATAAACCAGCTTTACTTAACTGAAAAAAGGTGGACGAAATACAAAATACTTATAACTGTACTACCCTCCAAGCTTCTACAAGGAATATCTGGCAGGGTTTGATGAAATCAATTTTATACATATCCCTGTCTTCTTCACACATGTAACTACCTATGACATATGGACAGATTCCAGATGCTGCTGAAGCTGGAAAAAGCTGTTCTGACTTCTTGCAAGAGAAAGTAAATTTTGGTTATCCTTCCTAAACAGTTTATGCAAAGAATAGAAGAGTTTTTAATTTTGCAAAAAAAAAGACAAATGGTTTTCATATGTGCAAATAACTGCAGACAATAAGGGTAACTTTTCCACTCAGTAAGGTCATAAATCTACTCTTTCAATGGTTGTGGCTGTCTGAACAGCGCAGAACATGCTTAGAAGCAAGGATTGAAGCAAGGATCTTTGGAGATACACAAACCCCACCTTGACACAAACCTGTGCAACCTTCTGTAGGTTAACCTGCTTTAGTAGGGATTCCACTGGATGAGCTCCAGAGGTCCCTTGCAACCCCAACCATTCTGTGATAAATTTGAATGTCATTTAGACCAAGTCTCTTGATCAGTCTTGATAGGAAATAAAATTATGCAGCATATGTAATGAATGTGAACACTGCTTAGTTCTGAGCTTTCCTTGATGTCAAAGGCATAGGCAGATGTATCACCTGATGTGTTTTTCAGAAAGTACTGAATTCAAGACAAAACAAGTAAATTATTCACACTTACTTGCCCACAAGGTTTTCAGGCAATGAGTAAGTTACTCTTTTCCATCCCTTTGTAGGAAAGAAGACAGATGGCTGTGAAACACTCCCAGAACATTTTGGGTCAGCTGGCAAACATTGAGGTACCAAGTAACTCCAGCTAACACCAAAGTCAGTGGAATACTGCACATGGACCTGATTTTGTGCAAGTTTTTCTGATGTTTTACATCCAACAGCAACCTAATAAAGAAGACAGCATATGCAATTTAGAAATAATTGTGGTGGTGGTGGTTAGACTTTAAAAACATGTTAGAACCTGAAAAAGGACTGCAGAATTTTGCTTGAAATGATGGCACCAACAGCGCTTGTATGGTACCAGTCATCTGCAGATCTCACCAGTATTCCCAAGATTCAGAACAGGCAGTATATTTAGAGTTTCATTTTCTTCTAATTAGCTCGCATTTCTGGAGTTCCTGGTTTTGACATTTGTGGCTTAAATCCCAGTACCCCATAACTGATAACCTACACTCCCATACAACTTAAGATTCAAACATTTCAGAGGAGGTCATCCATCTTGGTTATACCAGGCAGACCTTGTTTATGGAAGAGATGAGCAGAGGGCTCTTACAAGGTTAATTCTTCAATTTAGGTAAAAGGGTGTATAATGGGTGGTTTGGGTGCAGGTTTGATGTGAATGCGTGACAACACAGGAGCAGTGTGAACACTTTTGAGTTGCTTTCCCCTTACCAAGCAGTTGTAACAAAATGGGCATCTTGTTTGTGTGTAATATCATTACTACATGAGGTCTGTACAACTGCCACACTGGAAGAGAAGAGTGCATTAACTCAGAGAATAGTCTGCAGTATTCAAGCACCAGCATGCGGAAGGTGAAAAAATAGAGGATGGCATTTTCCCTTGCAGGCAATGGGTCATGTGTAGGCCTATATGTCATCCTATCTCCTGACATATACACTTAAGAGAAAAAAAAGAGTTTTTCAATTATGTTGCAGACAGAGATTTTACCTTGAACTGCATAATCCAGCCTTCTGTAGGAGTCAGGTCATGGGTGACTGTGTAGACCTCTCTGCCATCATGGCTTCCACAGATCATGACACCATCAGGGGAATCACAAAACCTCTCAACTGAGCAATCATCATGGAATAACCAGTGTTCATTCACTTGAAAATAAATGGGAAAGTCAGTAATATAAAATGACAACATAAATGAGAAAAAAGGGAGTAGTGTAAACCACTAAAAGTGATTCATGGTTTTATTTTTCAGCCTACGTGAGAATTATTTAGTATTGTGCCTGAGAACGTTACTATCCCATCTTTCCCATGCATGTATTTATCACACTTATCACATTTGTTTCTCAAAGCATCTTTTACTACACTCTTAATTAATCATTATAGTACTATTTTTTAATGTTCAGTAAGTTAGCATCTGAGACTTATTCAAAACACAAATTCCTCTTGCATCAGACATTGTGAGACAACTTTTTAATGGATATTGCCTACTTACCTGCACAATGGATACCTCAGCACTGTTAGCTGTTAAGCCTTGTAAACATCCAAAAATACATCTTCTACAAATTTTAGTTGTAAAATGTAACTTAATGCCCTTAAATAATGTTTAAAAAGTTACAAAATAGGAAACAAATATTCGTGTTAAGCAATCCCCTTATAGTAATCTGGCATTTTTTCAACATTTTTTTCTTTCCTTGAAGATGAATCAATTTTCTAAGCAAATTCATACAGTAGTAAGAGTTACATTACATTTTTATTTCATACTTTGTGGACTAAACCCCAAATAAATGACCCCTGTGGTGTCAGGATTGTCTGTGACATCTGTCACAGTAAGGCAAAGATTCCGAGTTTCAGCAAGATTTGGAAATCACTGCACTGAATTCTTGCTCTTTAATTCAGATCTATGTTAAACCTTTACCTGTAGTTTTGTCTTCCATGAACATGTCAAATGCAATCCTCCCAGTGGGCCCCGCATCGGCAGGGGAGCGCTCATGCTGCGGCAGGGGAGCACTGCTGAAGGTGTCGAGCATCACCGTCCTCTGGTCAGCTGAGCCAGAGATCAAGACATTGTCAATAGCCCAGTCATTCTGGTCCAGGCCATCATGTTTAGGTTGCCACCAGCGGAAGCGTGTCCCAATGGTTTTAGCATCATAGGGAAGGAGGATGTTCACAAAGCTGAAATACAAAGTGGAAATTAGTTATAGGAAACCCACCAGAGGAGGACATTTCTCAGTGCTTTTTTGAGCAGGTGCACTCTTATTGTTTCCTGGAGCATGTGGAAGTTGGGAAAGCAGCAAAAGCCTGTCTCATCTAGCCTACCTTTCCCCACAGGACACTGCCAAAGCAAAAACCTCCCAGTTCATTCCCAATATCATCCCTGGGACAGGAGCTAAGAGTGATGTGGTAAGGGCAAGCAGCCAGACTGTGGCATGGTTTCAGCAACCTCATGTATTCCAGCTGTACTTATAGAACCAGATGCAATGGTCTAGACTGGCAGGCTATGACCACAAGGTCCTAATTAAAGGAAATATCAAGAAGGGTCATGTTGAAGTAAAAGTAAAATTACTATTTTCAACGTGGAGTCATTGAGTAGATAGCAAAGTACCAGTACAATTTTCTTATTTCCTTTAGAGACTTAAACTCTTGTCCAATTAAACTGGTAGTGATTTCTTGATGTACTAAAAAGAAACAACAAATAATGGGTTCATCTCAGCCCCATTTTCTATAAGTCCTAAATTAATTAGTGGAAAAATCGTCCGCCCATATCTATGCATGTTTTGAATCTCACAAATGTCTGAAATCAGGATTTGTGTGTATCCATTGTTTTGAAGGATCTGCAGAAATTCATTTTCTCCTCTCCACATCATTTCCTAACTAGTTCAAGCAATAACTTTCTGCCTTTATCAGTAAGAACATAGACTGCAAATGGCAGTATCTGAAAGAAGAGGATGGCCATAATTACAGCAGCCATGAATTTATCTTCCTGCAACCACTTACAATTCTACCAAGCTGCAACAAATCCTTATATTTCTGCCCTAGCAGCTGCACAAATGCTGATGCTCAAGCACATATGCAAAAGCCATTCATAAATGCTTACAGGACTCGACAGGCTGAACTCTTAAAGATCTGACATCCAAACTACAGCAGTAATATATTCAACAGGTTCTTACAAAACACCTCCACCTGATTTCAGAACAGAAAATTACACAAGCAGAAGAAGGTATCTACAAACCCAGGCTTGCTGAATTGGTCATAGAAAATTTCCATTAAGAGGTTCCAGGAAATTCCACCGTTCACAGAATACTCCAGCAGCACTCCTTGATTGCGGTTATTAGGAGTTATCAGACAACCATACATGAAATAAAACTGGATGAATTCTGCACTGGTGAGGTTCAAGTCTACTGTAACTAACATACGGCTGCAGCCCTGAAAAGCAATTAAAAAATAAGTTGGCTGATGTTGGTTTGCAAAACTTATGAACATAAAGAGTCTTAGATTATGTGGTAACTATTAATATAACTTCATGTAGTAAAATCTTCAAAACTGTACAAAATCATACTAACTTTAACAAAGATAAAGCTACAACAGAACAGTAAGGACATATGCTTTATGTTTAATATATTAAATTGGTATTTTTTAGCACCTTGCTATTTATCTAACTTTAAAAATCAATTTTATTTATATTGTCAAAGGGAGTGAGTTGGCTCCCATGCTGAACACATACTCCACTGAAGTGAAGAGCCATCCCAGAGGCTACTGCCCCGCAGACCGTGCTCAGTTTGCCCCCGTTCACTGTCAGCCAGTTCTGGTTTGATGGCGAGCGATTGAAGTTATCTTTCAGTTGTGTTGGAAGAGGGGTCTCTGGCTCATCGCAGTAGAGCCCACCCCAGTGCTCATCGCAGCTGCAAAGGAAAACAAATGCAAAAATCAGCTGGCAAGGGTTCTGCACGTAGGTTTAATTGGTGGAATATTATCTCACATTAAGGTGCCGGTTTGTTCCACATAAAGGCTGCCTGCATTGTTTACTAGCACACAAATGGTATATGGGGGTTTCAAACATCTGCCACTTTTTGTAGCTGTTAATACGAAACAAAAATTACTTTAGTAAGGCTGGTATTATGTACCACTCAAACTGCTAATACAGAGGACAGTCCAGCACAGAGCAAAATCAGTAAAATGTATTGTACTTGGATAGATAAGTCTAAGAGAATGTGCCAAGCCTAAGAATGTTCTGCTAATGTTAAATTTTGAGTGAGATTCTGTAAAATTTTAGTGGATGGGTACTTTCCTGCTGTTTCTCCTCTGAAAAAAACCTTCTTAAAATGTATCAAGGATTGGATTACAGCATGGAAATATGTTCTGATTCTACACAGATTTCACCAGGGAGCTCCTACCTTGGTAATTAAGTGCTGTCAGGATAGAGGACGGCACAACAATATGTCTATTCTGCAGCTGAATATATTTCTAACAAACACAGTCATAGCGCAGTTATACAACCGTTCTCCAATTTCTGTTGCCATTTGTGGCTGGAAAAAAGCAATGCATCCATCTGGAAGGTATTTCTCTGTTGCCAGACACACAAATCTGGGGAGATCTGGTTGTTCATTAGCTGTGCATGGCTCTATGTGGACTGTCACACAGTCAGTTTGAAGATCAAGCCAGTCTGCCTCCACTGGCAGATCCTACCATGGGGCAGAGGCATCAGGCCATCAAGTCAACACAAGTCCCAGGGCAAACTTAGCCTTGTGAAGAATTGGTGTATCTGCTTCTGCTTAGTGGATACATCCCACCTCCAGCTCTGGCCCTCTGCATTGCAGCATCAGGATGAGGGTATGGAGACATAGTGTGAAACCCCTTGAGAATGAAGGCTGACACCTTCTAGGAAGGTCCAGGACTGTACGTCCCTAGAATGATATGCAAACTGTGTGGGATGGGACCTCAGCTGCAGCAGAGACCACTGAGAAAAAGACCAGCAGCTTTGTCCACAATGTGCAAACAGGCAGGGGTCTGGCAGAACCAACCCCTGCACTTACCCTTCCTCTTGTTATTTCCATTCCCAAGTAATCCCAGTTCCCTGCTCAGTTTTAACAGCAAAATCTTCCTGCCTTTTAAAAACTGTATCAAAATTTTTCCTGCAAGTTCATTAAACTGGTAGAGGAAGACTGAAACACTACAGCAGTGGTCAGAACAGGGAACAAGCTGGACTTACACACAGTTGTCTTGTGTGCATTTCCCATGGCCGCTGCACATATCTATGCAGCCATCCCCAATGTAGACATTATCGATTGCCCATGTTTGCTGTTTATCAAAAGGAGCAGGCTGGTGCCAGCGGAAACGAGTCGCTTGAGACCTTCAGGGAAGAAATGAAAAAAGAAAGATAATATTTCTAGCTAAGATAATCTTTTTTTTTTGACAGAAAGGATATGTCAGTTTAGTCAGCTAGGATGCTCTAGGAAGATTTGTTTGACATCAACGCAACCCAGCACTGATTCCTGACAACAACAAAGTCACTGAAAAGCCATGAACAGGGTGACCACATTTTGAAAGCAGATCAAAGCATGGGTGCCCAGCAGCATGGTGAGAGTGTGTGAAGTGGGAAAAGGGATCACTGGTGGGAACAAAGCAAGTGGGTCGTAGTTGGTGCAGTGGAGAAGAGGGTATGAAAGAGGTGGTATGACCAAAGGGAAACTCAGAGAAGTCATAACCACATCCCAGCATAAATTGACATTTGAGGGATAGCTGGGAGCTAGAATCACCCAAATCCTCCAAGTTTACTATGAGCCTGAGTTTTGTTGCTTCAGTCAACAAAATAACGTGACTTTTTCTCTATGAATTTTCCCAACTTTACTGACATAGCATTGCTCTGGGAAGTGGATTGGGTCCTAGGAGACATGCTGCCATCTACACATCTAGAAGGGACAGGTGAGAGTGCCCATGCGAATTCTGTAGTATGACCCTGGTTTTGCAGTTTCCTCCCTCCACCCCATGTAAGACTTGACTGGAAATATAAAGAAATGATCTATGGTGTGATCCTGGCTCCTTTCAGTAAAAAAACCAAGTTAGCTCCTTATTCAAATACATTATTTCAATGCAGCTATATGCGAGTTAAGTGCCTCAGCTCCCAAGACAGATAATGAAAACCTAGCCAAAACAGCCAGGGGACACCAAGCAGCTATTCAGCTTATGCAGCATTAGTCACCTATATTTGAATAGCTGCCAGTAGCTGAATTTTTGTAACTTCTTGAGAATAAATTTTAAATACAAGCCAGTCCATGTTTTGCTGTGGAGCACTAGATGGCAGCATTGAACTTTGTGTAGTCTGTTTCCTTTTGCAACTCAAAGAGAAATCATGATTATTATAAATCCCTAAACAAACAAAGAGCAAAACAGTCAAACTTTATTCAGGGCAAAAATAGACCTTTTATTCTAAGGTCAATGTTATTCCATGAATTATTTCTTTATAAACATGTTACATATGGCGTATGAAAAACAAGTTTATCCAAAGAGAAATCTACTGTCATGCTGACTAGCTGCTCATCCAACAGCCTTTTTAAAAGAACTGCAGAAATTGTGAGGAAGTCCTTTAGGAACGAAGAGAAACACCTATATTTTACACTGCCTGCTTTAGCTTTAGTGCTTCATAATCGATTTATGAAGCTCATGCTCCTGGGAGAAGCTTCGTATTTGCTTTGCATTTTAAAATCAGCTTGGAATTTAAGATGTAACTAAGTGTTCATTGCCTTCTACAGGCCAGAGGTTAGATATCACTCTGGGATACATTAGCCTTAAAATGCTATGGAAATGTGGATGCTGTGCATCAGGCCAATCTATTGACTCTGCAGCCTGCATGTCCTTGAAATATACAAGCACAAACAATCAGAAATGCACATCTGTTATTATATGGCTTGAAATAATAAAGCAGCATAAAAACTATATCATGTCTAGACTAAAGGGCCTGATAGTTGCACTGTTTCTTATTCTAAAGATTTAGCTTTCCCTTGTGAGCGAAGTTTGTAATAACCTCTCTCACGCAATCCCTATCTTAGTAAGTCTCTGCAATGGTATTACTTGAAGCAACAAATAAAGTTATTGGATTGGACAGAAGAGTAATATTTGCCTCAGTAGCGCATCAGACTTCTTTCTTGACATATAATACTCAAAAAACCCCAGTCATATTATCACATTTATTTATAATCCTGACTTAATCTCAGGTACTAAGTTCCTTTCAGGTCCAAATTTCAATGGTTTGGAACATCAGCCTCAGTCCCAATTTAGCCTATTCAGCCACAGAAAGCCCCTCTAAACACAAATTTACATGTTTTATACCAGAACTGTTGGGGTAATAGACTTTGCAGACAATATGCAGTGAATCAGTACAAAAGAGGAAGCAGCGGATCATTGCTGGGACCAAGTCCTAAGAAAGTACTATTACTTGCTGTGAAGCACTACAGTGAAGATACAGAAGAGCCTCAAAATGATTAGTAATAGAACACGAACTTTGCTACTAGTTTCAAAATGTGTGGCAACTGTGTAGGTGCAAGGAATGCACAGAAAAACACAAAGACTGAAAAGTGCCGTATTTAAAACACCAGCTCATAGTTAACAAGAGCAAGCACAGCGTGCAGTGGAGATTCAGCCAGTCCAATTAGCTACCACCACAACCCAGAATTTAGTGAGGCTGACAATAATATGGGATTCTTTGAAAAGGTCCCCCTGTCTCTCCCCAGGGCAAGGAGAACAAGATTTTCCTATCTTTAAATAACTAAGACTAGTAAATGCACACAGTAGTTTTGCAGTTTTTATGCAAAGCAAGATGAGGTTCCATTTACTTATACCTCTTTGTTGCCATATTCATGGACCAAACAAAACCACCAAGGTACAATTATTTAAAGCGTATAGAGTATCATGCCTCAATATATAGTTATGCCTTAATATATAGTTATGCGTTTAGATTTATCCTGCAGAAAACCATAGGGAGATACCTGGTATAGGGAGGCAGAGGCAGAGTAATCCGTGTCCATTTGTTGAAAGTGTCTGAAATTAGAATCCTTTGGAGATGGTACTTGTTGCATTCCACATTAGTGGGAAGACAGTCTCTCAAAATTGGGTGCCAGGTTAGCCCAAGGTCCACTGAATATTCCAGTTCAATAGCTAAGGGTGGAAAAATGGTTACTTAGTCTGGAGACTTACATCCATAGGTCTACAATAAATGGGTAACACCAGAGAACATTAATAGCCCCAGAGAGTGTTAGTCACAAGTCTACACTGACAAAATAAATACTCAAAACTTTTCAAACCCTTGTGTTAGAAGCACAAAGCTATCCCTTCCAGTGGCAGTGCTGGAGAAGGTGTCAAATGTTTCTAGGCAGGTAAATAACTCAGAAGAAGGCTGCACTACACCTTCACATCCACCACAGAACTCAAGCGACCACAAGTGCAAAGACAAAGTCACCTGACAAGTTACCAGGATTAAGTTAAACCAATTTCTATAGCTGCAGCATGTAACAAAGTGATGTGACAGCATCACAATCAGCAACTCTTTTTGTTTTTCAGGCTGAATGATGAGATTTAGCTGGATGTAATTATTGTGTAAGGCAGAACAATGCTTAAATTCAAACTTCTGGCTCTGTCACAAAATGGTTTAGTCCCTCTTCCGTCCCCCTCCAGACTCGCTAATTTCATTATCCATCATAAACAGTTTTAAATTGAATTTCTTAGTCAGTGAACTTCTTTTCATTCAAACACACTCTAGCCGCATTAAACTAATGTATTCATTTCTCAGCAAAACCCAGCAATTTCTTGTTTTGATGTTTATGGCTTATAAACTTTTATTGTGAAGAATGAAGGACAGCGAAGCACACTAAATACTTTAACATTTATGCAGCCATTAACAAGTAAATAATAATAGGCATAAAGCTGTGAAGTAAATGTTCCAGCTGCCAGGCATTCTGGCTGTGTAAAACATGGAATGTGGTTGCAGTGACAGGGGTGGTACATCTGTGGTCTTTTTTGATTACTACAGACCCATTTCTTCTTCTTGACCCTTAATCACCCCATCAGTCCTACTTGAAGTCTAGGCACAGAACACAGTACTATAGCAATACAAGGACAAGTGGATACAAACAAGGGTGAGGTTTTGATGTTAAATCTCCATCAATAAAATGAAATCCTTTGCTCACTGTGACTGGAAGCACGATTAATGAAGTGGTAAGTTAGGCAGGATACTACTTAAGACAATGATAAGTGTAGTAGACAAAGAAACAAACAAAAAAAAAAGGAACTTTTTCCTTGCTAGTATATAGCTAAACTGCCAAAACACCTTTAAACTTAGCAGAGATGATCTTAGGATGCTGCAGTCTTTTTAATACCAAAAGAAAAAAACCCTTATTGTTAAGTATGTGAGTAAAAATAACGCATTTAATTTCACTGGCTTCAGGAGAACAAAATCACAGAAGCCTCTTCTAAGACTTCATGTAAAACCTTTTTCTATTTTTGTGCAGAATTCTAGAGGAATAGTCAACAAACCAGTGAATTAACACATGTGACATCCTGCAACATACTGCATTCTCCTCCTCATAAAAAAAAATCTATAGCCCAAACCCCTACACTAAAAGAACATTTAAGATGTACAAACAAGCATACAAAAGCTATGGAGACCTATTTCTTGTGCATCTTCAAATTCACATAATGAATCAATTTTTAATTTCCATGTAATGAGTATCAGGTGCAGAGCATATATTTATTTATATGTGAATATGTATCTATAGATATATAGATAATAATTAATTAATAATTACATAATTATGTGTATATTTAGGTATCTATACACATATATGTGCATATATCCATGTACACATTCATAAACATACACATACATAGATATATATGTTTATTTTTTCACAGGCTGATACATATTTTTGCAGTTGATGCTGACTTAGTATGTGTATGCAGATATAAACAATTTCTTACTTGTATGGGTGCAACTGAGATTTGAACTGAGACTTAATTCACTGAAAATGCAAAACGACAAGGCAAGAAACATGCTGGGAACACACAGCTGCTCACTGTTAGAACCACAAGCTCAGCCCAAGCAGTAGATACCATATACAGGTAAATGGATTTGAGTAAGACAGCTGTCAGTCTTTTTCTTAAATGAATTGAACTGCAATTTAAGTGCTCAGAGGGAATAATATACTTTAGTTTATCTTGGGCTTCAGACACCTAGAATAAAACCCCTGATATTACAATTCCTAGCATAAACATGCAGCTTTCTTTTGCTTCTCTGTTCTCAGTAAGATGAATAATCGAACAAGAAAACAAGTGAACTACCTGAACAGCAGAATAAGAGGCAGGGCAGGAATTACTAAGGAGTCATTACCATAACAGGAGTCCGTGACAGAGCAGGATGCTGCAAAATCTATTTGCAAGAAGGAGTCTTCGTTGACAACAATGTCAGTGGTGACAACATAGCGGGTGCTGGCTTTCTCGATGAATACTAGAGCATCACCAGTAGAGCCACAGACTGGCATCTTTGTTCCACCAGGATGGAGCAACCATTTCCTACTATCCAGTGTGGTAAAATCATCTTCTAACACTGTATTGCCAGAGATGTTGCCTCCAATGAGAATCTGAAACATTAGGAACAGAATTATTACTGAAAAGAAAAGAATGTCTAGAAGTCTTCACAAATATACATGTGACATAGCATTGTGGATAAAGAGGTTTACTGATCGATGCATGCATATTTTCCTGGTCCAAAATGGACAAATTTATAAAGAGTTTACGTTATGAGGAAGGGGAATATTTTTTTCCTATAAAGCAATCCTAAAGAGATTGACTCTGCTTACAGATCTAAAGTTCAGGGAGGTGAATTCCATCCTAGATAAAGTAGAAGAGCTCACAAAGATAAACGTTGGTAGGAGCAAAGTGATTATACTGACATTTTCCCTACTGACTCTTCAGCTCTACTATAATGTGCTGCACTACTGTCAGATTGTATCTGATGACGGACATGGGGAATTACTTTGTGTTTTACCATTGACTGTAAGAGACCAGCATTTCACTATTCGACAACAAGCAAAGTGGATTTTTTTTCATTTGTCATTCTGAATTCAGTTTCTGATTGTTCTGAACTAATGTAACTACACTGAAGACACAGAAGCAGAAGAATTAGGATTTTTTTCATGTTTAAATGGAGGGATGGGAAGTTAAATTTTGTAACCACATCATTAAACATAAGCTGGGAGTTTGGTTTCTCGGTTTTTCCTAAGAACCTGGACTAACAGCTCTAAGAAAACATTCGTAAATACTTAAGCAAGTTGAACTTAAGCAGCCTAGTAACACTACATAAGAGTGCAATTATTTTAGATTAGGATTCTTGAGATTTATACCAAATTACATAAAGTAATATAGGATTCTTGAGATTTATACCAAGTTACGTAAAGTGATATAACAATCTTTATAGAAGCAAATCTAAAATGCAAAACAAAACTTAGTTTTCAAAATCAGAAGACGGATATAGATTGAAGTGTTTCTATAGGTTTTCCTAATTCCTTCTACACAGCCAATTATATATCTGGATATATTCTAAATGAAGGTTTTGGAACTCAGATGTTGGATGGTAAGGCCTTCTGCAAAGTGAATCTGAGGCTCTAGCCATGTATAAGAGACTGTTTTATCTCCAAAATGGGTACTCAGTGCTGCACACAGAAACAGCACATTAAAAACACAAGATTAACAAACAGTGATTGTACTCTCTTATTTTGCTGGATTATTATAATTCTGGAATATATTTATACAAAGCATTTTTGCTTAACTCAGTGAAATGACATATGCAACAAAAGGGAATCATTAAGGTTGAAACCAGTCTAAAATTGTATTAAAAAGCAAAAAAATAAAAAACAACCCCAGAGGACTCCTTACCTGGTCGATTACCCAGGGACTGTAAAAATGCCCATTCTCGGATGGTTGCCACCAGCGAAGCCGAGTGGAGCTGGAACGAGCCTTCATTGGAATTTCCAGGGCGATGTATCGTCCCACATTGCTGGAGTTACTGAAGAGGAACTCCTGTAGAAGGCTCCATGTGAGGCCCCCGTTGAGTGAATACTGCAGCAGCACAGGCTGGCTCCTGGGGTCTGGCACCCCCTTGCCGCATCCCAGTCTCATGAAGAACTGTACAAATCTAACAGGGGGAGCAATCACTGGAAAGATTTCTTCTCTGCAACAGCCTAGATAACCAATTAGGGAAACTTGGAGTTTGACTATTAAATAGCCCTGTGATTTCTTGCTGTAAGAGTCAGCTTTAAGAGATCTTACGATTTCTTTTTCAAAGCCTCCAGAATATAAGTAGTCAGACAGGTGGGATGTCAAAAATTCATTTTGCCCCTGTGGTGGTTTGCCAGGCAGAAGAGGCTGAACAAAGCCAGTCATTTATGTTTTGAGCCTTTGTCTGCATAGCAGATGGTGTTGCAAATATCAGAAATGTAATCCTGGGTGAAATTTTTATCCCTGTAGCCCACGAGTACAGATTTTAGTGGCAGAAAAGCAATGGTACCGTAAGTAGATCATAATTTACTATGAATTGCTGAAATGTTTAAATTCAAAACAAGCATTCAAGTTTTCCATTGGCATAAACTAGAGAAAATCTGGACAGGAGAACAAAGCACATTTTGCTTTTAGGGATCATTTTGTCTATTTAGTCAGCCTGCAAAATTTGTCTAAATCACATTACTTAAATGCGCTGGCTTCCCTGAAGCCAGCTCAAGCCACCCAGAGACACCAGCGCTTTCATCCCCTTTTAAATTTTCTTCTCCCAAGCAGCACAATAGACTTGTATCAAACTGCGAATTTATTCTTTTTAGCCAATGCATATAAATAGCTCTGCTAGGCACATGGAGTAGAAGGAACTGCTGCTGTAATGATATTTACCTATTGGACTCACGGGGATATTACAAGTATTAATTTATGTTTGCAGAGCTTTTGCTTTAGAGTGTGGTATCTGTTCTAATTATTATTGCATTAGTGCTGCCTGGCTCACAGCTAAATTAAACAGTGCAGTAAGAAGTTTTGTAGCAAAAGTCTTGCTCTGGTTTGATCTGCAGGTAGATCTGCTGGGAGTGGAAGCTGCAGAGGTGTTGGGCAGACAAAGATTCAATAAAACACCAGACCTGTAAGTCAATTAATTCTAGTCCTCACTGCGACTCACGGTTTCTCTTGCTACTACATATAACTTCTTTTGCTATAGATTATCTCCACCTTCACATCCCAGACATAACATATTGCTTGTGCTGCAAAGGAACACTGGGGACCCTCTAGATCAACATATCAGCTGTAATGGATTGGATTCACTGCTGGCAAGCCTTTGTGCCTCCTCAGATTTACTCCACATTTGTCACATAACTCAAAGGAAATAAACCCAAGTGACCTTGTCTCTGTTGAATCTACTCTCTATGGATTGCTTTTCTTTTATCTGAATTTTTACTGATACAGTAATAACCCACTCAAACATGGGTATCATAGTGCCTAGCAGATAAAAAAGTAATTTTAAATATCTCCTCATCCCACTGATATTTTGCAAAGTCTCTGCCTATTTTGGAATGGAAAACCAAAGTTTTCTAGTAGATCTAGTAACACTAAAAAGCGTGGATATTATTCTAGTAATTCAGAAGTGAAAAATATTTAATCAGCTACAATACCTAAAATATTCTGTCCCTACTGATATTTCAGGCTGTGTAGTTTCAGCTGCTGGTATCACCATGATGTCAATAAACTGCCATCTGTGTTAAATTCTTTAAAATATAGATGTGATGCCAGTGCACAGTGGATTGGAGAATCCACTTGATTCCAATCCCCAGGTGCTGAGTGTGGCTTGTAGCACCAGCAGACATCACTGCTCGCTTGTGTGCTTCAGGGAATCTCTTCATAAGAAAAGGGGAAGTTGTATTGTGACTAATGACTCTAGTACCCTTAGAAATACCTATTACAAATGCCGGCTCTTGTAATTTGTGGCACAATCTGAAATGTCTCCCTGAGACCTGTGCTGAAGTCTTGTGCTTTGCAGGTGGCCGATAGTCACCCAGGAAATTAGGAAAATCCCACTGCAATTAGTCTAGGTTGCTAAAGAGCAGCCCACAGCAACGCTGTTGCAGTCTGCCTTGCTGTTCAGAAGAGAACATACAGTTATTTGTTGATAACTGCTATTTTTCATAAGCATATACAAGAAATTAAATGTATTGCTTTGTTTTTCTTTTACTAAGACAGAAGTCGTTTATCTCCATATAACACCTTGAGGTCAATAAATGCAAATCCAGCTACAGACTGTCATGAACAAGAGATAAATGATGGTTCTTTGAACATAAGCAATAAGGAAAACATGTCATTTAGTCTAATGGAGCAACTTACAAGATCCTTGTATCTTTTGTTAAGCAATATTTTGATTTCACAATGGCCTAGGAAATCAAATTAGTGCAGAGAATTGATGTTTGTGTTTACCAAGTTCTGAAGAATTTTGCTGTGAGCAATCTTACAAATTATGTACAGGGATCTTTACCATTACATCTAACTGAGGCTTAGCTAACCACTGATCCAAAAAATACAATGCTTAGAAATTAGGCATCTTTATTGACCATAAGGCTCTGCAATTAAACCATTATTTAAAAAGTCAATGTTAATGAAGACAAGTCAAAAAGCAATAAAATGCCTGTTAAAGAGTTTCCCACAGAACATTAGAGAAGAGTAGGGTTTTTACAAAAGATCAGTGGATAAAAGTCTCTGAGGAAATGCAGTCTTTCCAAAGTAATAATATAAGGATATAAGCTAAGATACTGAAAAAATTAAAAAGCAATGCCTATTTGTTAGCATGCATGCAATTAGGATGTGGTTTATTATATATTAGTGTGATTTTTTTTAACATGACTTAGTATGTCTCACTCATCAAATATCTCCTCTGCAGGCTATAGTGATACAATATAACCTCTAAATACACAAAAAATATTTGTTTTCAACTGTTGTGCTCAATGTAGCTGGTGACAGCTTGATGGGACTTTATCACTGAATTATTGGAAACAAATGTGCACAATAAGGAGAAAGTAAGCTTCAGAAATGAATGAATTATGAGATGAGGAATTTAAGAGTTATACAGGCAGCAGATACAACAATGGCACATAATACACTGAACTGTAAGCCAAGCTAAGCATGTGACGCGCAATTGATTTATGATGTTATGCATTTAAGAGACAAAATCTTCTATAAATTACTGAAGGTGTGGCACTAGATTATGGAGTTCTTATTCAAGAAAAAAACCCAACATTGAAATGGTTAATCTCACTGATGTTCAAGTTAAATTCAATTTAAAATTGTGACAACAGTTAAAACCAAATATTTGCTAGAGTAAGGTCCTCAGAATATATCAGCTTGCCCTTATCACAGAAGTATCACATATGCATTATTCTTCAAAATGTTATTTCTTCAGTGAAATCCTGAAGGAACTTTGAAATTGTGTTACCTGGCTTGTGACAAATCTAGGTCTCGAGTCATCAGCATACGTAAGCCTTCTTCATTAAAGAAAAGGTTGTTTCCGCCAGACATGATTCCGCATTTCCTTGATGGTTTTCCACCACTCACAAGCAGGAATCTATCTGACTCCAGCTGCCCTGAATGCACAGTAAATACATATTTATGATATACTCCAAAGTGCTCCTACTGCAAGAGTACTATTTCCAGAGGAAGAAAGCTAAATTAAACATCACATGTGGAGTGAAGAAATATTCAGTGTTTCTGATGTAATGCATTCTAGAAAACTGCTATGAATCAAAACAAAATAAACAAAATAAACCCCAAAATATGAAATCTGTGATCCTTGTCTCCAGTTATTTGCAAGATTTTCCACTTTTCTTCATTTTTCTTAAGATAACAAAGTACACAAGACTACTAAGAAAATTTGAGTACCATGTAGTAGCATGCAGGGAAGGGCTGGCAAAATTGAAAATGGACAGCAGCACCTACAAAGGGATGAGTTTTGGTGCTGCTTTATCAAAACATGCTCTTCCTGCTATGTTTGCTAGTGGGCAATACCTCCAGGTGATTTAGAGTTGCTGTGTGAATGTTGTATGTGCCCAGGCACTCATGAAGTTTTGAGTTCCCTCCTGCCACTTCTTGACTGGGGTCTGCTGTGCCTGCAGAGTAGTGGCTCACACCACTGAGACACACAGTCTGCTCTGAAACCGTGCTTGTTATGTTAAGGCCACTTAGTTTTCCCTTGTGGTGAGTAATCTTAGAATCGTAGAGTGGTTTGGGTTGGAAGAGATTATCCAGTTCCAACCCCCTGCCATGGGCAGGGACATCCCACTAGATCAGCCTGCCTTGAACACCTCCACACCTGTTCCAGTGGCTCACCACTCTCATTGTGAAGAATTTCCTCCTAATGTCTAGCCTGAATCTTCCCCCTTCCAATTTAAAGCCATTCTCTCTTGTCCTATCACTACATGCTTTTGTAAAAAGTCCCTCCCCAGCTTTCTTGTAGGCCCCCTTCAGGTACTGGAAGGTTGCTTGGAAGGTCTCCCTCGAACCTTCTCTTCTCCAGGCTGAACAAGCCCAACTTTCCCAGCCTTTCCTCATAGCAGAGGTGCTCCAGCCCTCTGACCATTCTTGTAGACCTCCTCGGGACCCATCCTAACAGCTCCATATCCTTCTTATGTTTAGGATTCCAGAACTGGGCACCGTATTCCAGGTGAATCCAGCAGAATCACTTCCCTCGACCTGCTGGTTACACTTCTTTTGATGCAGCTCAGGATATCGTTGGCCTTCTGAGCTGTGAGTGTGCATTGCCAGTTCATGTTGAGCTTCTCATCAATGAGCATCCCCTAAGCCCTTCTGTGCAGGGCTACTCTGACACCACCTTAACGCCCTCTTGTGTTTGCCTCACTTGCAAGCATTTTGTCTGCGCTAAAGTTAAGCTACCATCAAACCATCATTTTCTTATAAAATTATTTTCTACATGCAGTTTCAGGAAATTCTATTTTGATGAAGACTTTGTATTCCAACATTAACAAGTTCACAGAGACTGACACTCCAAACAAGACTCCAAACTAGCAGCCATCAAACATTCAGAAACTGTGTTTGCAAATGACATCTAAACTATTGGTTAATGGGAATTGTCATATAGAACAAATTGCATTCAGAAGTTGTAGAGATGAGGAAGAGTTTGCTGTTTCATCCCATGAGCCCTGGGTTCCACTAAAACAGTCAGGCAGAACTCAAGCGAAAAAAAAAAAAGATACCTTCAAAATCATCCTTAAGGAAGTCAGAGTTCTTGGTACTAATTTTGCAAGTTGGCCCAGAGTACCCAGGGTCACAGATGCACTTTGTGCCATTGATACAGCTGCCGTGGCCGTTGCACATCTCATCACATTGTGGGCCAATGTATACGTTGTCAATGGCCCAAGTCACTGGCTGGGATCCAGCAGGGTAAAAGCCTTGGTACCACCTGAACCTTGCCAACCTGAAAAAGGTATATGTACATTTACTTTAATTAACAGTCTAGTTTTTAAATATTCCATATATATATATATATATCTCATACTATGCATATATAGTATTCCTTCTGTGCAATTGGTTTGATAAATAGCTTAATTCTAGAAATTGACTGCTATATACAATTTCTTCAGTACCTTGGGTGTCTTTATGCTCACATTTAACCCAAGTACTGACATAATTAGTTGTAGTACCAAAATTGAATGAGGGGCTTGAAAATGGGAATCGAAATCTAACCACTCCTCTCTCCAGCACCTGTGGGGAAGATGGATGGCTGTGGTCTGATGTATTTCCTTCCACTTTGGCATACAGTTTCTGGAATAGACTGAACTACTTTGACCCTTTCCAGGAGAGTGAAATCCTGCTTCATGTTGCTGCCCTGACCCCAGAGAAACTATCTATGGAGCTAGGATGGTAGGATCTCACCCTCTGTTACACAGAGAGAAAACATTATCTGCCATGTCACCAGGTATTCAGCCTGCTTTTGGGTGGCTTACTTAAACCAGACTCATTTTGCAAGCTGTTAATTTAAACTATATTCTCCTTTGGGTGCTCTCCTGTCATTTTTAATTTGTTTCCTAAGTGATACTTGCATAAATGCTGCATATAAAGAGGAACTGACTGGGGAAGAAGGGAAAAAATTCAAGATGGGGAAAAAACACTAAGAGACTAACTTTATTCCCAACTGGGAAAACATTTTAAAGGAGGAAGAAAACCAGAAGAGTGAGAAGGGAAAAGCACTTAATTGCCTTGCATGATTAATGTTATCTTGTTAGACATATCTAAATGCAGCAGGGGAACCAATAGCACAGATAGCTGATGAATTTTTTTTCCTCATGATTTGCTAAAAAGTAATTTTTATGAGGGGATTGCAGTGATAAAGGATAGCTGATGGATGAGGACACTATTATGAGTTTCAAGAAAGATATCCGAGAACCAGAGTTCCTGCTGGAAGTAAAAAACATTGATTTTAGTGCGCCCTCAATTGAAGGACACAAGTGTAAGATCTCTGCTCCACAGGTTGGATTTGTTCCACCCCTGAGGTACGTTGGCTCTTTCTCTCAGGCTGTGTCCTGGCGAGGGTGAAGCATGACTTGTGTCTGAAGTGAAGAGTGAAATATTGGTCTTGCTGAAGTTGGTAGGGTTTTCTTCACTGGCTCAACAGGCTTGGGGCTTTTCCTTCAGGACATAGCAGGAACACTAATTCTTCAGTACAGCTGTCTTCTGAGAACATTTATTAATTTTCAAAATAACATATGTAATGGAAATAATTGTCTTCATCTTCATTTAAATATAATCACTTGACACTTTGCAATGTAAAGGCTGAGTTTTTTTAGAATTACACAAGGAGTCAGATTTGGAGGTTTTTTCCTGTTATTCCAGTGGATTCTGGTGGAGAAAATGCCTCTTCAGCTCTCTGACCCAAGAATTTCACAGCAGTAAATGCTCCATGGAAGCTGCTCTGTGCTTCTGGCTATCAGCAGTTGGCTTCTGGCCTGGTGTGTTGGGGAAGGAATAGGAGGGAAGGCAGGCAAATGGACAGGAACACTCAAGAGCAGAGGACTAATTCAAAATACCTGGAAGATTTAAATGAGTTAGGAGTCTGCATACTCAAAATTTTCATTTGTAGGGATGCATTGATATTAGGGTGAATGGTCAAATAATTCTTTTGGGCAAAACCTGCACAAACGAGCTGCTGCAAGAGGTGGTTACCTATTCCATGCTTGAAATGTTAACTTTCATAAACTAGAAAATTCAAGTTTAAAATCTAAACATTTTCTTAAATTATTAAACACCTAAGCTTTCCAATCTTGCTTCTTGTCTCTTATATAGGTCTTTTCATACTTTTAGAGGCGTATATGGGGCCACTTATTTAGTGGAGGACCCATTACATGCAGTAATTGCATAAACACTCAGTCTCATAGTTGCAGAGCTCATTTTCATTAATACATGCAACAGTTTAATCCTTTATGATGTGGTCTTTTACATCAACTGAGTTGATGCCAGAAGCCAGTTTTTCCTGCAAAAATAAACAGTACTGTTTTATACTTTTAAAAGTTACATACTACTATGCATGCTAGCACATATTGCTTTTCTGTGCTACGTACCTGTTATTATCCAACCTGGTTTGTTCCACAGATTTTAAGTTCCTGAGTGACTGCAGCAGCTTATTTCTTAGAATATGAAAAGTTTATCCTACAAGAGGTCTCAAATATTTAGATCAGTCCATTTCCTGGAATCAAGTTCATACTAGCTCATGTCACTGCATTTCTAATGCATCTCAAATTTCATGCAAGTACGTCCTTGACCAATTCAAATGCCTAATGCACTGCAGTAAAGAGCATTGGAGGAGCTTTAAAAACAGTTTTGCATCCATTTTCCTATGCAACCCACTTCAATGAAAATGTTAGGTATATGGGTAAACATAAATTAGCTGTGATAATTCTACATTAGCATTACGCACAACATATTTTTAGGAATCACCTGAATAATAATTGCCATTCAGTATAAGAAGCACAGAAAAACTGGTCATCTGGTTTGCTCTAGTACTGCAGTTCTTATGGTCCTCTCTTGTTCTAGGAGAACATTTTGGATGGAAAACAGAAAGAACCCAAAGCAACAAGCAGTTGGGCAGGAATAGGAGCTAGACACTTACCCACAAAGGTGCAGTTTTCCAAAGTGAATGACCTCCCTTCTCCAGCCCTGGGTGGTGCCTGCGTAGTAAGTGCTACTTGGGTGATGCTCGGTGGAGCACAGGGAGCTGAGGTGACTGCTGCTGCTGTAGCACAAGGGGAGTAGCAGGTGCCAGGTAGCCCCCAGATCTCGTGAGAATTCCAGCTTTACTGGGTCAGCAGAGGAGCTATCAGTGGTGCAGCCAATATTGATCTGGGGTCCAAGATACGAAATGCAGAAGATGACATATGGCAGGCTGTGGGACTCCTTATCACTCTTCATTGTAGCCAGCCTCCCCCATTTTATTTATACCAGGAAAATGGTGACTTGGGAGCTTGTTTAACAACTGGGATGATGCACTCAGAACATGCACGTGAACATGAGCTTTTGTACATTGCCCTATGTGTCTATATTACACTCCCGCTTATCATGACATGAATGTAACATGAAATTCCCAACTACTTCTACAATGAGAAACCCATAAAGTTAATTAGACAAAATCCCAAAGAAGAGCTGATAATGTTGCTGGAGCAAAGCATCAGGTCTTGTCATCTTCTAGTAGGTACTGAAGTAATCATAGCATAAAAAAAAATGTGTATTTTTAAAACCAGAAATATTAAAACAAATAAATGTGCAAACATTAACAAATTGCTGAGCTGCACTACAGTCTGCTTTTGTGTTACACTTAAAAAAAACCTCAAAAGCTTATGCCACAGGGTGTGTGCAGTGTCCCTTCAATATGTTCTTCAGCTTTCATGCCCACTTGCTGACGTACAGCATCAAAGCCCTAGGAAACAGTGTTAAGACTATCATAGTTGGATTGGACCTAGATTCAGTGTCACATTAAAACATAGTTTGGCAGTATCAAACTTCTCAGGGTGTTCTTAGAAGATTCTTGATGTTTAGAACAGTGGTAAAGGCAGAAAACTGACACAAACAACAGTTTTACTGCTGAAAAAATATAAACTGTTATTTTGTACAGGCTCTGAGACCTCTTAAGATGTATTTTCTGCATTTAACCACTGTAAATGAGTCTGCTTTTCTTTCATACTGATATCAAGATGTTATTTTAGTTTCAAATTCCTTATTCAAAAGAATTAATTGCCTTACAGGGTGACTGTCTCATAAAATAAGATGTACTATACTTCCCATACAAGAAATAAAAACCCATTGCCCATGAAATACAAAGCTTGTACAAAAACTATATAACATTTTGAGTTTCTTTACATATCCTTGTAGTGGAAAATATGTGTCTTTTAAGCATGTTGCTCTGTGATGAAAATCTACTCATTTCTAAAACCCAGCAATACTTAGAATTGTGCCTGAATGTTTAAAATGTATCCTACATCGAATTTCCTTCATCACTCTTCAGTGCACATGAATCCCATCAACCTACATTTGACTGGAAGTGTTGTCTACTCATCTGGAAACTTAGAGAGATGCTTCACTCAATATAGTCTTTGCCTCTTGAGATACGGAGATAAACTACTGCATTATGCATAAATTCTTCATTTATACTAATGTCCTCAAAAACGTGAACTGAAAACAATGTTATTATCATATATGGAAGTAAGTATGTAGGTTTTATGAGGTTAATGCTCTGAAGTCTTATGAATATCTTTAAGTGACCTCAAACATTTTTGTTCCACAGGCTGTAATCTATATTTTAAAACAGAAAATGGTTTGTATTCAATAATTTATGAATTAGTTGCATGACAAACCGAAGTGTACATGAGTACAGTTAAACACAGTTTTCTTGGAAAACCCCTTGCATCATTTTAGAAATTGTTCATAATTGAGTATCATTTGCTGGTTAATGCTACAGGACACTACATCCTTGTTAAAAGTAGCCTGCTAATTGTGACATGGCAATTTACATGAAAGATTTTTTTTACAGTTTCTTAATGACAATATAATGAACCCTCGAAACTAATACATACTAGGCTAAATGGCTAGTCCCATCTGTAGCTGCAGGCTGTGAAGTGGCAATCTGGACCCTCATTGTCTTTTGCTCATCAACTTGTCTGTCTGTGACTCTCCAACTTGTAGGACATGGACTTTAAAGTTATCAGTGCAAGTACATAGGCAGGAACAAAGCAGGAATTTAGGCAAGTAAGAAAACTTTAGGGCAGAAATTCCACTTATCTGTGTATTAAAAGCTTCATGATACACCCACACGAAGAAAAGTAATATCACAGAAATTACAAAGGTAATTAGAAAGACTTCTCTACTCAGTAACTATAACAGCCAGGCAAATACACCAAAGAGTAGAACCTGAAAGAATAGAGCTCTAAACAAAAAGCAAAATAAATTTCTAAGGACAAGCACCTCAAACTGGATGATAGTGTTTTCATTTACACTGAGGTCCCTTGTGGTAATGGAGTGTTCTCCAACTTCATTTGAAACAAATACCATAGCTGAATCTTCTTCCCTGTAAATAAAAGAAAGAAGTATGTAGAGATTCAGTTTATTACACAATTACTTCTTCCTAATTAATTGCTGAGAGACGCTTACGGAGCTCCTTTAGATGAATATGGGCAATAAAGTCCAATATTTCCACCAGGATAGAAAAACCAGTTGTCCTCTTTGGGACCGAAGTCAAATGTATCCAAAAGGATCACGGGATTCTTTAGGTTATTTCCATCAATAATAAAGTCATCAATAATCCAGATTTCTTCTTTTTTGCCTACAAAGAAAAGGGGAACATTTCTATTCAGACCTAATACTACCATTGTAAGAGAGCAAAACGCTATTTATAGATTACATGGAGAAAAGGGTGCTAAAAGTGTGGCTTCACTATTTTGATTTTCCATGAAAACAGAAGATGGATTTTTTTCCCATTAACATAGTTCCTATGGAATTAACTTTTGTTCTTCTAAAATTTATAGAAAAAGCAGCAAATTCAAGTGTGAGAAACTTGTGTTGAACGATTATCTTCTGTTTAAATCACATTTCTTTTGAAACTCTAGTACTAGTGTCTTTTTTAATTAAGAATCATCTAAATGAGCAGTTACTGTAGAGCCCAGGCAGCTAGAAAAGATGATTTCATTCTACACGATCTTCCTTGCACTCAGCAGCTTGTGCTTGTCTGGGAACAGCATCAGAAAATTCGTGCTCTCAGACTGGAGAGGAAGGATTAGATTGCCAGATCTTATATATATATATGTATATATATATATATATATTTTAAAACTCTGTGTTGGTCAGAAAAAGTTAAAAGGCTTCTTTTAAATAAAATTCCTACTTAAGGATAATGTCTACAAGAAAAGTTTAGTTAAATGCTTTAGGCAGGACCCAACAGAAGAATGAACTAGAACTGAAATGCTAGGACCGGATTTGAATTTGCTTATTTTATTAGAGGTGCACTAGACAATTGCCTGCATGGAATAAATTGTTTCTGTATCATCACGTCTAAGTGATCACTGGACTTCTTTAGAGCTCTTAATGTCAGCTCCTGCTAGGAGATGTGCTCAGAGTAACTGAGAGCAGAGGAAAGCTCTCTTCATCTGGCACATCTTTTGTAATCAGGAGGAATGAGCTGTGTTCCTCTTGTGGTTTTCTACAGTCCTTGACAATTTAATCAAAAGATTAACTGCCTACTACACACTCTTTCTAAATGGGTTTTTAATGCCTAGTTAATTCCGAGCAAGGTAGGCCCAGTTCCCATTTACACTTGGGACACCTCTGTATAATTGGAGCATTCTAATGGGGCCTCAGTGTAAATGAGAATCAGATCCATTAAAAATAATGAGAAGAACCTGAGTGAAGTTAACTTTGTCAGCGTTGCTTTATCTCCCAGTCCCTCCAGGACTAAAGCTGATAGTCTTCTACACACAGTCAAGTGGTATTAGGTTAAGGTACTTCCACTTTAAAGCATATAGCAACTTTATAAAAGCAGTAAACGTAGTCCTGCGATAATTTTAATTGAAAGAGTTGAAATATAAAAAAACTTGATTTAAAAGTCTCTGTTACTGCTGAGTTAAAAAACTCTAGCCTCCTACAGATGCTGAGCTGTGCAAGTGTGGACCTGGAGTCCCGTGGATGTCTCTTCCTTACCATTGTTGTAAGGTTGCCACAGCCTGAACCGCGTCACATTACTTTGGGCTGTGTAGGGCAGAGGAATGTTAATAAAGAGAACATCTGTGGTCTGTGTGAAGTAAAACTCATCAATCAGGTGCCAAGTGATGCCACCGTTGACAGAATATTGCAGCAGGATGGAATGAGACCTCTCGGGGGTACCTGGAGAAGAGAGGACATGCATTTACATTCATTGTAACCCAGCTCAAGAGCACTTCCTCAAATGTAAATAGTTAGGTTACTCTGACATCTATTACAGAGTACGGTCTTTCTTCAACAATAGCTTAAGCTGTTGAGATGTTATATGTGTGTTGTACAAACACATTTTCCTGTGCTTTCCCTTGCTTGTATGCCTACAAAATGCTCATGAAATAGGGGCTAAATTTTCGTTGCTGTTCATTATATGTACAGTCACAGCTAATTACTTAGATGAGAAGCTATCTCAGTGTTATAATCTTTTAGACTAGAACAAATCAGCCCCTTCTACCACAGACATTTTTTAGTAATTCAAAGTCTATTTGCTTGTTCTTCCCAGGTACCAGATGTTACCATTGCCATCTGTGGATAAAGACACAGTCCTTATCCTCACAGATTTGTAGCCTATGAATCTGGCTGCAGATACGAGCATATTAGTGCCCATAAGTCACCTAAGTGATGGAAAGCAGTGAAGATCTTTATTAGTATGTTTTAACAGCAACAGCAAAGCAAAATTCTTTGCTTTAAGCTGGGACTAAAAATCATTGTTGGAACTGAGAGTAAGATTTGCATTTTCTGACTACCAGTTCCTCCTTTCTTACTTAAAACTTTAAAGAATTAATAAAGGCACTTTACAGCCCTAGCTATCGACATATGCTGATTAGAGCCTAGCACTCACACTAGATGCTGGTTACCCTGCATAAGCTTAATGTCCAGCATATGTTTGGACTGTGCCCGACTGGCAGCAGAAAAGGACCGAGAGACAATTTCTTCATCCCTGCCTCTCTGTGCGTTACTGTGCAAATTTCTCCTATGTTCTGCTCTTAAATTAACCAAATTTGCTGAAGCCTGATGAGCATTCTGCTGCTCCGCTCTTCTCCAGTGCAGTCTCTCTTCAGCTCTCTTCTTCTCACGTGGAAGAGAGCAGGGAGAAGTTATTTGCAGTCAGGAGCTGATTTCAGCTTCTCTGTGGCAATTGACAGTAAACAACACACTGCTCAGCACTTACAGATGAGAGATGTGCGCAGCTATACTAACTCACGTTCAGCACTAGGGAGCTTATTAAAATCAACTGCTGGACCCAGGCCTAGGGCTAGCAGGTCATATAGATTGAATGAGAAAATGTTTCTTATGGACTTTTACTGCTTTACCTCTTCTGGATCAAGTGTGAAAATCCAGCGTTGAACCTTTGGCCATTCCTGCCTTTCAGAATGATATTTTTATTCATTTTTTTTAGAAAATACTTTGGCAAGGGTCATGTACAGAAATATTTGCAAGGCATAGTTTTGTAAAAGAAGTTTTCACAAAGATTTTGCTTCTAAACATGAAATTTAGGGCATGTTCTTCATTTGGGGCCTATCGTGTTTTTGGCTGCTACTGCTTTATCTCTTTTCCATAATGTATTTAAACAATGGTAAATGATTAACCAAATGTATATTATTAAATGCCTATCAAAGGGAATCAAACTTAATTTAGAAAGAGCTCCATTTTGACTTGCCCATTCAGAGATTTGCCTAAGATATTTACTTAGGAAGAAAGAAGTGGTTCAGAACTATTTTCATGCTGTCCTTTGTAAATGGTGAGTCAGTTAGCACCCAGTCCCAGAGTTCTGAGCTTCCCAAAGAAGTTATGAACATTTTCCACCTTCCACCAAAGGGAGAGGAGCTTTTGCATGTTGAGAGCTCAGCCTGGAAGTGCCAGTTCTACAAGCAATGCTGGAAAAAACTTCTGAAATTGTATGGGAGTGACTCATACCCTCAATTAGATTAGCGGATCTCCACCATGTCACTCCTGACTTGGATAAAATTATTTTGCAAAGCAAAATGGCAGGAGCCTGGAGCAAGGTACGGCCAAACCAGTGGCTTAAATGTGTTCATACGAGAGAAATTGTCCAAAGCTTGTTATAACAACTAGTAAACTTGGCTTGCAAATTCTGACTATTCTTCACAGACAATTAAATAGAATTATCTGGGGGTTAGTCATCCCTCTAATGCCTACTAGGAAGCCAAATAGTAAGAGATTTTCATGAAGTGGGCAGAAATTTGAAATGAAAAACTTATTGGTCCCTTAGGTAATCTACTACAGGCACTATTTTATGACTTTAAAAGATGGTAAATTAATTTTTTGCCAACATACTGCAAAATCTCTACAAATCCTGAGCCATTTTCTTTCTTTTCTGCTCAGACTGTACTGGCTGTGCTGTTTTTAATTTCACCAGAGTTTACTCTTTTATTGCACAGATGACTGTGTAGGTTAGTAGCAAGGTTGGGATGATGCAATATCTCTAACAATTTCTCATTTTATCTGCCATAAACTGATGATCATATACACTGAAATTGAATATGTATATTCGTATTCTATTCTGTGATGCTACTAGGTCTAAGTAAAGCTAAAGAAGTGATAGGAAATCAACAGTGATCTTACCTTTGGCAATAAATTTAAATGAAAACTGGATGTACACAGTATTAGTGCAATCTAGATCTCTTGAAACAAGCATTCTCAGTCCGTCCTGCAAATACAGAATATATAGTGTGAATCTCAGCTCAAGTTATTGAAGAAGCTCTGCAGCTTACTATTGTCTGCATGTTGTCTGTTACTGAGTCCTAGTGGCAGGTAGTTCTATGTCCCACACATTCTCCCAGGCAGAAAATGGGGACGGTAAGAGCTTTGGCAAAGTGAGCTGTAGTCATGGAAAGGGCTAGATGTGTGTGTGTGTCACCACCGGAGGCATAGCTACATGATCAGGTACAGACACAGGTATAGGTCATTAATTTTATGCTCTAAACTACTGTGATATGATCTGATCTGCAAGCACTAACTTACTCAGACATTGACTCCAAGCTGGTAAGCTCCTTTTGGGGCAAATTGTATTGTAGCCAAGCACACTAATTTTCATGGAGGAAGGCTCTGCTCTAGGAGTTCCTTTCTGTGTGTCAAAAAATGCTTTGTACAAACATCCTCTTCTGAGGCAACCTTCTGACTTAGAGCAGTAAGGAAATGAAGCAGACAGGAAACCTTATACTGACCCTTAAAACCCTACCTATCTCTACAGATGAGTTCAATGTTGGATGGATCCTGCAGGTCAGAGCCAGACTCTGCTCTACAGAGAACTGACAAACCACTTCTCAGAGCTTCCCTCTTTCTCCAGCCCATTCCTGCAGAGGGACAACCCGCAGGATAACCAATCCATTTTTCAGACAATCCACACCTTATGACTTTTTCTTTAAATGATCCAAAGATTGTGAACTGGAGTAGAGGCTTTGCAAACAAATATTTCTAAAGAATTAATTTCTACACCAAATACCATTAAACCGAACACCTGAATTCACACGGTCAAATGAAAACTCACGTGGGAACTTTAAATTTGTGCGCTTACATGAACAAAAGTCTTTCTTTTTATGTGTTTTGTTGAAGAATGGAGAAGTTAAAATAATATGGTATTTCCTGGCCTTTTCTTAACCTGTAATTAACAAAATATCTCTAAAGAGATAGAAAACATCAAAATGATAGAATGAAGTGAAACACTGACTACATAAACACTGATTACACAGACTACAGTGCTGACCAGTTAGTATTATTCAAAATACTCAAAAGCCAGTCAAGGGATTTCAAGACACAGACCTCACTGATTGTAACATGTACCATACATCTGAACTACTCACTTGGCCTCAAGAATCTCAGCCACAGTGCTTCATTCTTTTACTTTGGTGGTTAAGGAGGAATTTATACCACAAATGAAAGTAATGGCCAACAAACAGATGAAACTCATTTGTTCATAAAAAACAACTGTGATAAACATGGTACATACTTAGGGCAGGAAAAACCAGGAAAAATGAAAATATCAAATTATAGCCTAAAGACTTTGACATAAGTATATTGGGGGCCTCCCTCCCCCCACAATTACTTTCTGTTTTCAAGTTTACTAGATTTTATTATTTTTTTTCCCAATATAAGTAATCTCTGACCCCTTTAAAAATGAGAGCTGTTCCAGACTTGATGGTGTCACCATTCAGGTTTCCCCTCTCAGCACCGTAGACCTCTGGCCAAAGGTCTGGATGTAAGTTACCATTGAAATCATCCTTCAGGACAGACGGCAGAGGAATGACAGGGACACAGTATGGACCACCAAAGCCTCTGTCACACCTAGCAACAAAGTGGGAGGGAAAGGTATTATACATCTGGCCTAGACAAAATACAACATCCTTCTTGGGAAGCAGGTTAAGTAGGATGCTACTTACACACAATGACCTGCATCACAGATGCCGTGGCCTGAACACATCCAAGGGCATCCTGTAGCCAGGACCACATTATCAATAGCCCAAGAATCAACACCAGAAGCATAGTTGTACTGAATCCATCTGAACCGTGTTCTGGGAGAGCTATAAAAAAAACCAGAATGGATGCATTTCATGCTTCAAAATTTCTGTTCCACAAAGCGCTATATAATAATGAAAATCCCATAGATTTTGGGAGAACAGAAGCATATGAATAATTTCTGTATCTGGGAAAGATTAATATTATAGTTGAAAGTGGAAGTTTCAATTTCTCAGGTTAGTTTTTAGGTACAATTCCAGCAGACTCTAAAGGAAGGTGCCCAAGGTGAAAGAGTCATTGTTGCTGTGACTTTTGTTGATCAGCAAAGTGGTTGAACAGAAACTATTAGCTACACTACCATTCAACAGCTCCATCTGTTGGTAGCAGATTTAAAACAATATAATTGCTTCAGTAAACTAAGAAGCAAAGAAGATTAGTTTATACTGTGTGTAAAGTAAAAACAATGATTACATATGTTTGTGTGTGTATATATATATATATATATATATGTACAACAATGTATGGCTATATATGCACATGCACATGCATACACACTGTTGTAATTGCTAACTGTCTTGTTATCCTAAGATGAGGAAAATATTTTGGATAAAAAAATCTGTCAAGAAGGGTTAAACCTGAGTTAAATCATCTTTGATATGCTCAGGCAGGTAACGTGTTTTGGAGCTGATCCTCGAACAATGCACAGAGAATTGCCTTCAGATTGGCAGGATCGGGGTAAATTGTGGAATTAGAAATGAAGATGTGAATGCCAGTGCTAGTGTGTGTCCATTTTTATTACTGTATTTTCTGGGTGGTGAAATTTACAGAGTTAAATAATGTGTAGGGTGCTTTGAAGAATTACAGAACTGTTCAGAATGATGGTAAGCAATATTATCATCCTCTGCTATTTCTAAACTAGAGCATGGTTTTATTCCGAGGGACAGATGCCATTGTATATGCCATGGCCATTTACAACAATGTGATATCAACTACGAAGCAGGCAGGATTGTCCTCATGACCAAAAGGGTGGAAGTGGCACATCCACTAACATGCGTTTTGACTTGCAGAATGCCATGACTAACATGCCTAAATGTTGAATGATAACTTATATGCAGTGACAGAAAATACTTCCATATGTAAGGATGAGTCAGGGCACTAATTTGTGCTTCTTATTGAGTAAATGTTAGAAAAGCTTGGGTTAGCATTCCTGTTCTTGCTGCCATAGATTATAGGTAAGACTTAAAGTATTCACCCATCCAAAGCTGTTAAGTTTCTGCAGCTCACATTATAGCTGATGAAATATTTCAAAGTGAAACTGAAAATTCCAATGGCGTGACAACACACATTTAATAATTTAAAAGACATGCAGAAAATTCCCAAGCTGGGGGATGTTTGCTCAAATTAGATCAGCAAAGTCTATATCATGCTAAACAACCAGAAAAGCAGTGCTCACTTGGTTGCAGGTGGGAGGTATACTGTAATTCTCTTCCAGTTTTGGAATCTTTCTGAAGTGTAGATGGAGCTCTCGGTGTAGTACTGACAGCCAATGGTTGGAGGAACACACTCCTCTGTCACCAGGTGCCAGTCTCTCCCATTGTTTAAAGAATACTGCAGGTGAATGCTATGGGAATTGCTGTATGGCTTGCTGCAACCCATGCTCAGCTCAAACTGCAAGAAAGTGGAGGATGATACATGGAAATCCCAAGTCTCGGCATAGCGAGGTTTTCCTAAGAGAAGAACAAAAATACGAAAAAAGGCACAGAATAGTTTATGCTTCTTTTCAGTACTTTCATTCAAATTTGTTATTTGTACTTTCACCTTTTTTTTTCAGCCTACTCCTTCCTCCAGATTACTATATAGTTGAATTTCTGGTTAGCTCCCATTTTGTAAAATCTTGACCCATACTTAAGTTATAAATATGTAGCAATTTTTGATGATACCTACCAATGTTTTCATTAAATATCAGGGCTGTATCCATAGACAGGCAGTCGATGTCTACTTGACCTCCTTGTATTCTGTACCAGCTTGCTTGTAAATCCACAGTTCCATCAAATTTATCCTGGAAGCCAGTCTGAGAGCTGTCATTCATTCCTATAAGGACGTCATCCAAAGCCCACTGAGCTGAATGCTTCCCTATAAAAAGCAGAATGGGTAGGTTGGTGGAGCCCCTGATAGTTATATTTTACATCCATATCCATATTCACTCAGTAAGCAGTGCTCAGTCACATAGACTGAGTATTGTTAAACAAAACTAAAACATCGCTCAAAGATGCACCTGGACTTTAGAGTAAGTTTCTATTTCAGAAAACCACCAGGTGTTTGCCTCTTCTTTTCTCAAGCTTTAGTGTCTTTGACATCCTATGCTCTCCCTGTGTTTGAATGAAACACTAGCTGAGACTCTAGATTGGGGATCATAATTTTATGAATCACAACCTTCCTTCCATTCCCCATGGCTAAACTCAAAATGCCTCTCGAGTTTCCAAAGTACCTTTTGCATGGGATAGAATAGTACACAGGAAAACGCTTAAGGCTCTTGATACAGATGATATTCATAGAAGTGCTCTTCACCTCCTCTTTCCTGGATATCTCTCTTTTGCTCTCCAGCCTTCAGGTATCTCAGTTCACCATCATCTCCAGCCTGTTTCTCCAGCCCTTCATTTCAATTAAACTTTTAAATGGCATGCTGAAAATGTCATCTTACTGTATAATTACTGCCCTCAGAGAGAAGAAGGAAAGTCTTGACAATAAACTATGAGCCCACAGCAATGTGCCAGAGCTTTTATCTTGCCTCTGTGAGGAATGTGGGTCATGACTGATAGGGCCACTGTGCACTGAGTTATGGTAGACAGAGGACAATCTATGAAGGAATTAATATCTGTAATGAGAAGTAGTTGTCACCTACGGGTGCTGGTAATGGAAGGCAGTATTTCAAACTCCACTCATAAACTCTCTCTCTTACTTGGCACCAAAGGACTAGCATCAGGTAGTCTTACATTGACTGCTCTCAGCAGGGATAGATGCCATCTAGGTGCTCCAGTACAAGTGGCCGTGGGCAGGAGACAGGTAGGGAGCAACAGGTCTGACACTACGACTCACCAGGGCAAGTGATCGTGGCAGAATTATGGTCTGTGGTGTACCAGTTGAATCTCAGATTTTTTCTCAGATGAACTGGTTTCGTAAGTAAAACACATCCCTTTTGTTTTGCCTAGTGAGGACAATTAGCTCCAGCACATGCATTGTAAGAAAATGTATGAATAAAAAACAGCCATCAAAATGATAAATGATATCCAAGAAGCTGTGTACCATAATTACCTGAATGTAAGCTGTGTGCCTTTCTCCCCAGGGAATTTCTGTTAAAATGTACTTTGCCATTTTTCTGAATATCACTTTATATTTCCTGCAGGGATCCAGGAGCTGCTGCCTTGCACAAAGGCAAGACACTTCATCAGGAGCTTTTAATAGCTGTAACATGTCCCTGTGCAAGGTGGGAGCTCTCACAGTGCTGGTAGGTATCAGTCAGCACCAGGGTTTTACTTTCAGCTGAGGGCATGAGAACTGGCTGAGTGGGCTTTGGGGGTGCAGCAGAAGTCATGGGGGCAGGATGCTGGGACATCAGAAATGGTGGGATATGTGGGACTGTTTTGGAGTGTGGAGGTATTAAAATAGTGAGATGACAGCGACTGGGCAGGTATATTTAAGGCCAAGTTATGCCTTCTCTTCCAAAACAGACAAAAAGTGAGATAACAATGTGTAAGCCATTTTGCATCTTGGATCACTCTATACTCGCGTAAATCCTCTAATCTTATTTAGGCTTTTCTGTGTAGTGTTCTTTCCCTCTACACTCTTGTTATCTTTCAGCATCTTTGGTTCACATCTTAGCTCTTAAACAATTTTACTCTTAAGCCCACTATTCCACTTGGTGCTCTAAAAGTGGATCACGTCTGCAGTGTGACTGGGGAAAGCCTAAGTATGCACTTAGAGCACTCACACTATTGACCATATTGTATTTTTGGCCATCTGAGGTCTGCAGAACATGTCCATAGTGAGAAGCATTGGCAAGTGTGTTGTGTAAAGCTGCTTAATGAATTTTTTGAATGACATTGCTTACCGTGTTGTGGCTGCCACCAGCGGAAAGCAGTGGCAGGGGTTTTGGCGTCTCGAGGTAAGTCTATTGAAACAACCTGGGGTTCCAGGTATGACATGAAGTCCAGCTCTCGCAGCAAATGCCAGGTGATCCCGTTATCATTTGTGTATTGAACGACAAGCCCTGTATTTAAAATTAAGGAAGTCAGATAGCGCAGTCTGTACAGAGCAAAGGAGGACAAACTCTTCAGTCTGAACTCAGGAGCTACCAACCCCTGTCCAGTGTATGTCACTTTTGGCACCTCCTCTACCCTTTTGGTATCTCCTGAGCCAGGAAGTACTTTGTGCACAAAGTCCTGCTGGTGACATGTGCTCACCAGCTGTATTCACTAAACTCAAAGGATCAAATCTTTTACAACCTCTGAAAATGATTGCATGACAGAAACCATAGGAATAATGTAACTTTCTTAATATAGTCATTATTTAGTTCATATTTGGTATCCTTTCAGTTTGTGTGGAACACTAAGTTTTAATTCTGATAGCTGGGCTCCCAATATGGGTTGTTCAAAATCCTCACACCACCTATACAAGCTCATAGCATCCTTAAAAGTTAATTATCATAATAGTTAGATAATTTAAAATAGTCTTCGTATCTTACACGTAGTATGGCAAATATTAGGACATAGCGGAATCATGAAGTAACTTATGAGCTCATCACAGGGGATAAAATAGAGAAGAGGCATTTTTTCTGTATATTTCATCTCTTAAAACTCTTTTATACTAAAGCATGTTCAAAAAGAATGGATTTTCTCACTGGTGCCAATGAGGAGAACCAAATCCTCAGTGTAATCTGCACTGAAAGATGACAATTCTGGGTCAGTATTAATGTAAATGCCATGTGTCAGAAAACAGTCCAGTAATGTTAAATGATTTATACTGACAGGGAAATGAGTTGGTTTTTTTTTTTTTTCCATTTAATTTCATTTACCAGATGTCAGTGGTCTGTCTTCATGTAAGAAGGCTACTTTATGCGAGGAATCTGCTCCCTAAACTCTGCTGATCCTTCCAAACTGCAAATATAACCCCCCACCCAAATAGCTCTACATCATGTGGGTAAAATAAGAGCGAACACAGCTGGAAGAGATGGATTTCTTTAGTCTAAACGTATTTCAGCTGTAGCTTTTTAGCTCTGCATTCCAGGTAGATCATATGTGAGACTGCGTTGGAAGACAAACTGTTACTAGACCCACTGGTGCAGTTGAGAACCTGAACACATTTTCAGGCACACAACTCTTCTTTGGGTCAGAAATGGAAGTTAGTCACTTTATCTTTAACTTACATTTTATTCCTTGTATTTCAAATCTGAAGAAGTACTTGTAAATGTAACTGTTTTCCTACACCATCAAGTAGTCTAAGAAAACCTTCACACTTCTTGTATATGTTGTCTTAAACCATTACAGCTCCAACAAAGATACTCCTACTGATAGATCACCATTAGCTTTGGTGGAAATAATAAATACAAATGTGGAACAGAAATTTCAGCACCTTTTATGAAAACTGAAGAAGTAATCAGTTTATGTTACCAATACATTAATATTTTTCATTTTGTTAAGGCAAATGCACTATAGAAGACCCAAACCACAAAAAGCTTATTATAAGAAAAAGAGGCTTTACCTTCATTCCTGGCTCTCGGTCTGTTGCAGGAGTTACCAGTAGCCTTGCTTCCAATTTGTACATAAAATTGAACTAGCCTGTATAAGAAATCAGAGTAGAAGATCAGTGTAGTCATCTTCTGATAGCACTAGATCAGTCAGGGAAATCTCCTTTCTTAACTAATGTGACATTTTCAGCTAGGCCATTATTCCAGGCTTATTGATCAAGTAATATTCCCAGTGAAATCAAGCATTGCCATGGTTAACCCAGAAGAAGGTGATGTAATTTATTGATCCTGCGCCTAATGAATGTTATTTTTGCATTGAACAGTAGATTTTAGTGGGCTCTTCTTCCACACAAAAAAGCAAAAACTCAAAAGGAGGCAAATGGGCTCCTTAAATTAGATCTTACTTTCATAGAATCGTAGAATCACCAGGTTGGAAGAGACTCACCGGTTCATCGAGTCCAACCATTCCTATCAAACACCAAACCAAGTCCCTCAAGACCTCATCCACCAGTGCCTTAAACACCTCCAGGGAAGGTGAATCAACCACCTCCCTGGGCAGCCTATTCCAATGCCCAAAGACCCTTTCTGTGAAAAACTTCCTCCTAATCTCTAGCCTAAATCTCCCCTGTCGGAGCTTGAGGCCATTCCCTCTTGTCCTGTCCCCTGTCACTTGGGAGAAGAGGCCAGCTCTCTCCTCTCTACAACCTTCTTTCAGGTAGTTGTAGAGAGCAATGAGGTCTCCCCTCAGCCTCCTCTTCTCCAGGCTAAACAACCCTAGCTCTCTTAGCCGTTCCTCATAAGGAGTAACTCTTGTAACTGGAAACTGGTTTACACGTTAAAACATGACATTAGAGATTTAATAAAATTATACCCAGACAAAACCACCACTCCGTTTTTGGTCCATAAGTTCTTGTTGGAAACAATTTTCAGTGAAAAGAGTTGATGGGACATTTTGTGAAGCAGACCCTTTGATTTTGAACCTATACTATTTTATTTCATTGAACATCATCTTATTCTCATGTCATGAGATGGGGGAAAAAAATGTTCCTGGTCTGCCTTCCCGGCAACCTTCCCTGTAGTCAGTGCTTTTATCATTTCCCTACCTTCTCCTCCTCCTCCTTTCTACGGTAAACCATGGCAACTTTTGCATCTGTCTCTCTGTGTGAAAGCTTCCAACGGCCTTGATTTTATCCATAACCATTTTCTGCAACCCTTCTATAGCTGCATCATTCCTTCGAGACAGTGCTGCTTGTTTTAGTGATGGACTAAACCTCAAATATTCTTATCTCACTATATCTGAATTAATAATTACTCCATTCTTCTGTTTGAAAATATTTTCTTTTTTTCCCCCAGTCTACAGTGATGACCTGGTGCTTGTGCTGAACTGATATGTTTCATTGCAACTTTGTGGTATCAGAGATAAAACAGCAATTTCTTTTAAATAATGTCCTGCTGCTCACTCACCAAATTTCATTGCCTGCCTCTGACATTCATTTGAGTCTTACCTGGTCACAATTAATATACAGAGCACTGAGAATGCCCCCTTATCTGCTCATTCTTCACTCATTGTCTGCATTGCACACCCGAAACAGTGACTGAAGAGAGCAAGGAACCTGGACTTGTCCTCTCGCTGAGCTTTTACATGCTGAAAGTTGGTGATGCCATTCTCCTCCTTGTTTCTTTGCCATTTTTTGACTTAGGATGATGCCTACCTGTAATGTTTTGTTTACTGGAGTACATACCAATTTTCCTTTTTTGGGAAGCAACTGCTTGTCCCTTGTGCTCAGGATGTCTTTGTGGAGCACACAGGGAGAGATGAGGTCATTGCCACCCAGAAGTTTTTTGGGAAAAAAAACAATACAAATCCAAACAAACCTGTGTTTCCTTAATTCTACTGTTCGTATATAACGTCTTTATTTTAAATACTATTTTTTGAGGTGAATTGGTGTCTCTTTGTGAAGAGACAAAGCTTGATTTATCACTCAAACAATTCCCCATAAAGAAAACTCTTTTCATATTAGGTGATTTGGTCCTAATTTGTAGTGACATCAGTAAAATCACAGACAAGCCACAGGACTACAGTCAGAGCCAGTACAGTACAGATTCTAATTTCCCCCCACCCACTGCTACATACACAATGTCATGATCCTCTTCCAGTTCTAAAACCAAACACACTCCACTTCTGTTACTGAAATTGATATCTCTTCTCTGAGATGTTTTGTATATACCTAGGGACCAAGACAAGCCAGAATATACCCATCAGTCTAATTCATAATATAATGCCATAGACTGCCCAAGAACAGACAGGCTGACAGTATTACACTATTTAGCCAGGTAGGTCCTATTGTTTCCTACAGCTCCATTGTCTGGACAATACTCAGGCAGTAAAACACTTAGACAGCTGTCTCAGAGGTGAAAAGATTTACAGGCCTATGATGAAACTCTCTTCTGTGCTTGCCAAATGTAAAGATTGGTAAAAAGCAGAAACAAAAGAGGAAAAAAACCCCTTTTCTGCAGAAGAGTGAATTAGCCCATCTGATCTGTACACGTTTGACCCAGAACAGCTCTCTGGGCTGGTTACACAGTCATTAGCAATGGAGTCTGTAATGCAGACAGGAGCCAAGTCAGCTAACAAGCCAGATGTCACTGCTTGGAAAAAAATGTATATAGTCTGTGATTTTTATCTAGCTGCCAGGTAGGCACTGTGTGCAAATGCTCTCACTGCACATATAGTGAATAGTGTCATAAGGGACAGGCCATTAAAATGGGATGCAGTAGCTCATCACTAACTAAAATGCATCCAGGTATTGTCAGTCAGGAGGATGGAAATACAGCTGGTGAAATTGTGCTTTTGGTGCACTGGGCCATGCAAAAGGAGAGGGATAGTGAGACTCTGGGGGGTGGTTCTGAGGTGTAGGACAAAAAATGGCCTGGGTGAAATTAATTTTGACACTTACAGCTCTCTGAGTGCTATGAGACATTCTCCTAATGTCTGTGAGAGAAGTGTAGTGAATCATATAAAGGAATAAGGAGACAGTAGGACAAACAAAGCTAAATTCATGATAGCACTTCATGTATAAGCAAAATATCGAGTACTTGTGTACAGTCATTGGCTTTAGGGAGCAGAGTTTTAAATTTAAATGCTCTTAGCATGGTGCCCAAGTTTGGTAGTGCCCTGTTGGGGTGATTTTCCTTGGCAAATCACAGCCTCTTTGGAGTAGAATGAACCAGGAGCACTGAGTCCCCATGGATCCCAGTCCTCTGGGAAGACAAAGATGAAGGGGGCAAGGGTCTTTGTATATTGTACAAAAAAGTACAAAATTTTACATTTCTTATAGAAAGAAAAAAGCTGTAACAGAATGAAGATGGTATAGAGCATGCACAGGTAGATCTGCAGGAATTCAGAATGAAAATAAAACTTTAATGTCTTGCAATATTTTTCAATATTTTACTCTTCCATGCCTGATCTAACGAAATAAGATCTTAAAGGGTCTGGGAAAACACTATTAACCTGAAAAATAAGAAGCTTAAAAAAACTACTGCAAGAGTTTCAGCCTCCCTATTCACAACTCTCAATCCACATATCTAATGGTATGTCTTTCATGTATTTTCCTGCTGTTTCCTCAGTCACCAAAAGCCCCCAGACAAAAAAATGATGCACAAATAAAAGATAACTGTGTGGGGGCTAAGATGACCCCTAATAAGATAACTGAATTCTATGCAAAGCATTACTGAATGCAAAAAGTAATACCAAAATGGGAAAAAGTGCTTCCCTCTAATCTCCTCTTTCAAGTGACAATAACTTTAACTCCAATAATGGAAAAAAATTCTTGGCCGAGGAATTATTTTCTTTTAGGGTATGGGTCTTTCAGTTAACTCTTCACACTCTCACAAACTTCACTTGTCTTTCTTTCTAGGATAAAAGACCCAGCTAATGTTACAGATGGTCTCAAACATTGTAGTGAATTGCACCTGTTCTAAGTGAGGTATCTTAAGGCTGGATGTCTAAATCTTACGTGATCAACCCAGATTGCCATATAATTAACGACAAGAATAAATACTTCCAGAAGACAAAGCACTGGCCTTCGCTAACCCTATTTCAGGATGAGTTGCATTGCCCTTCTGAAGTAGTTGCTTCCTTCCTTTGAGCATAGAAGCAGTATGGTGTAATTGCTGTAGTCTAAGGAGTCTGTGCTCTGGTCAAGATGCATAAGGCAGATCCTATTGAGCACAGATGTGGTTGAAGAAACCAAAAAATCAATGTCAGTCCCCTTTGTGTTTGAGATGACCTGTGCTTTTGTTCCTTCTAGCAAACAGCTCAGGGATGTGGCATCAAACTTGACTTGTTCAAGGAAGTTAAGCTGCTCACTGTGATGCTTACAAAAATAGCAGTGTTGCTTTCTTTTGACAAAATGATAAGACAGAGCAGGAAAGCGGCTCACATGGGGAGCGTGTGCTCAGAAGAGGGATCTTGGATGCTCATCAGGTGTCCCTCTGTTTATGTTTTTGGGGCAGTTTTGAGACACAAGATGATGATATTCTCATGCAAAATGGAAACAGCATTAAATTTAGAAAAGTCAAGAAAGAGCATTGCTCAATGCATTAAAGCTTCTTTTGGCATTTCAAACTCTATAAAAATGGAAATCCATAAATATGAATATCTGGCATTAAATGTAGTTTCAAAGTAATCTTAAAGCTAAAGAAAATCCTTTTCTTTTATAAAAAGATTTCTGTAGGAATGAAGGAATAACTCAAAAATGCCATTTGAACATAGACTTCTTCATGATATAGTTACTTCCAATTTATGCTTCATAGGATTAATAATATGAGATTTAAAAAGACATCAGAACAGAAGTCAAGTGCCCAGGTCTACCCAGAGTTCTAGTGCAAACATGTACTTGTCCGAAATGTATTTGTCAAACAGTTAATTAATTTAATTATTAAGTAATTTACATAATTATCTGAATAATTCACATATTTGTCAGAGGATATTCTACAGACACAGGGGAGAGATGAAAACCAGATGTTTCTATGCTGTTCTGTGCCAGGGAGCAGCTAAGTACGTCCCCAAACCCAGAGCAACTCCTGTATACCCATAAGGAGCACTGCTTGTCTGAGCTGGAGAACAGAAACAGTAATTTGTGGTCAGTCTTTGCTGAATGATCTCACAAATTAAATAAAGCAGCAAATCATGGCGTTGCTCATTCCTGCAATAGTATTTGTCAGGGGAAGTACCTTTTATTAAAGCTAACTGATATAATTTCAGGGTGGGCAAGGTTTCAGGTGCATGATCCCTCAAGAGACTGGACAAAGCAGCAGGAAACTCCAGGCTAAATAATGGTTAGAATTAACAGTCCTTTGTTTACCCTAATTGCATTAACCAATTAGGCAATTTGAGAGAAAAAGGATAATTACTAGCACAGAGCAGGATTCAGTAGTAGCAAGAGGAGAGGTGAGAGCCTCTTAGTCACACAGAGACAATTTGCATTTCACTTTTTTACGCTTCTGATAAGTGGACTAATTCACAACATCTGGCATGTAAACAGCAGCTCATTCGTTTGTCTGCAGTTCAGGGGAAAAGGAGTTTTTCTGCCCATCTATGGGCAGTCTTAGGTTTTCTGTAGACTAAAAACCCTCAACTTCTTCCCGTCTATCTACAATACAAAGCAAATCATATTCTGGGAAAGGTAAAGAGTTTGTATTTTTTATGCTGCTCTTCCAGTGTTTCTAAGCTGTTTCCTCTTTCAGGGAAAGGAAATAGTAAATCAGAATGAACAAAAAATTAATTTCCCTGCCTTTAAGATTCCTTGTACAGGTTGCAATTACCAGAAAACCACTTCCCACCTTCTCACATCTACACGTGTCATAGTGGAAAGGAGACAGCATGAATGCACAGACAATTGTAAGAAGCAGCATTGAGGATTGACCTGATATTTGTGGTGTCCAGGGGAACAGTCCTCGCCTCCCTTTTGCCAGGTCCATTGAAGTAAAGAGATCTTCCATCACTGAGCACGCCACAACCTGTCCCGACCTGACCTCCTGTTATCTTGTACCAGAGAGGGCTTAGCTTCCTCTCAAATCTGTCAAACATCTCACTGTGGTTAGGCACGTTAGACATGCAGGTTCCATGTGATGCTTGAAGGGGAAAAAAAAATATATATAGGAGGTGCTGTGGTGAAACTGCTGAACAGAGTAGAGGTCAGATACAGTACATTGGCAGACAGTTCTGCTTTATTTACATATGAGAAAGTACTAGGCTTTTCTAAGAAAAATGCCCTGACAACAGGATTGTACCTTTTAAAACCTTCTTTATAAATTTTTGTAGGCAGAATAAGCTCTCTTCCTCTAAACTCTAAGATGGCTTATTTCACTACATGAAAAACAACTGTGCTTTAGGTTGATAAGTCATTTTATGTAAACAGAAAAATATTATCTTCTTATTTAATTTTAAACAAATAGAACAAAAGATGTGAGCTTATTGCTTTGTTGGTATAGAGGGTTGAGTAAAGAGTGCAGCATGCAACTGATTGTTTCAATTGCTGGGTTTTTTTTCATTAGGTTTGGGACTTGTTTTTGTGTTCCAGCATAAAAAGCCCTCGAAACCACAAGTGAGCAGAATTTTCCCCAGAAGGGCCTGTCAGAACATATGTTCCCTCCTGGTTCCATGCCATCTGATGGCCAGGGCACTCAAACCCGGCAGCAATTCTTTTGAAGATGATCCAAAGGCTTTTAAGAAGACTTTTTAGTTTATAATGTTTCATTTTGTTTTTTTCTTCTATTGCTAGTCCCTTCCGCGTTCATATAGATGGCAACGTTCAAAGATTGCGGTTGCCAAAAATATCACCAGTGTCAGCTGCCTTCAGCTGCTCTGTTTTGCCTGTGCTGAATTTTATTTAACAAAATGAAGATTCTTACTGGCAGCCCATGAAATTTATGTCATCATATATTTTTTGTAATATTGGAGAGGAAAAACAAGGTGCTAGATTTACCGCTTTAACACAGCCACTGCTTACTGTAATCCCACCTAAAAAAGATTTCTCTTACCTGTGTAGCCCAAGTCACAGAAGCAGACCCCCGAGACGCAGTCCCCATGCCCATTGCAGTAATTAGGGCAAGGCTCTGAAATGTAAACACCATCTAAGCCAAAAGGAGGCACACTCTTGTGGGAGCTGCTCTCCTGGATCCAGCGAAATCGAGTCTTGCTGTAGAGCAACAATGGGGAAAGGCACAATGTTACTATTCCCAGTTTCAATACCTGCTGCATATTTTATGTGCTCTTTGTTTAAGATTGAAAGGAGCTTAACCTAAAGGTGCTGTTTGCAAATAAGATCCAAACGCATGCCTAGAAAATATTTCTGACTTCCTTTCATTTTGTGCAGCTTCACCTATGGATATTTTTTTCCAATTTTTTTTTAATGTAGTTTGACATCTCTAATCAGTATTCACTATTGTGATGCAAAGAACAGGTATGTGGCTTTATCAGTGAGATGAATGATTAGACGTGACTCTGGAGATGCCTTTCACTATGCAGTTCAACCCAAAACACTAATTACTTTTTAAAGTCCCAGAACTCCATTTGTTATGGTACTCACGAAAAGAACTCAGTAAAGGCAGTGACACATAATTTAATACAGGATGTAAAATTTTGAGTAAAACCCCCAAACTTTCAAGTAACTTGGATACAAGAAAAATCATCCACTTTATAAAAATAATGGCAAATAATATGTCTTACAGGACATGTAATTAGAAATACAAAGTTATTATTTTTTGATGATAACACGAGATTCCTGCAAAACAGTAGTCTAATCCCTAGCTTGTATAACTGAAACTGCTCTGGAGACTTCAATGAGCCTGGACTAAGTTACTGACTCTCAGCAACAAAAATGTGATGAAGAAAATATATTATGGTTTTTAATTTTCATATGTTAGCTTTCAACTGAATCATTTCATAGGAGCTCCAGAGAACGGACCAAACTTAAAATCTCATTGCCAACCCAGAGGTTTAACTAAAATCCTCCTTGTAATAAACCTATTGCTATTTTTCTGCTATGCACTGAGATTTTGTAGGTAGATGATCACCATGCCAGTGCTTTGCATAACTGATGAAACAGGATCCTTTCAGATAACACTTGAACCACGATTTCCAAAGTGACCCACAATGCCAAAACCCTCATTATACTTGCAATACTTACATTTTAATATACTAGTATGAGCTTCTTATTCCTGATCACATTACTGAACATAATGCCAAACAGATTGCTGCTATTGATTCCGCACTGCTTGTTTTGGGTAAATCAAATCAGCTGGTGTCAGATCTGTGCAATTTGGCACCTGCTTTTATTGGCTAATTACTGAGGAAAAGACAAACTTGTTATGGTACATGGTGCTATTTCAGCTCCTTGCAGCAAAGGCACCGGCTCCCCCACTACGCAATATGCCACATACTCAAAATCTGTGCTGGGGCTAGAGGGTGAGAAGCCCGTGGCAGGAGGATGGAGCCAAAACCCAAGGGCAGCATAGGGGGAAAGAGGAAGGAGGCAGTGGAGGGATGGCTAGGGGCTCAGAGGGACAGCTGCTGGCTGTGCTGGTACTGCTTGGTGCAGGCAGTAAATGAGATTGGGGCAATTTACTGCTGGTGTGTAAGACAGCAAGCAAGGGGAATGAGAAACTTCAGCTAAATCCAAGTAAGACTGAGCAAATCCTCTTGATATCAAGACTTATTTGCATCTTCCACCATCTGATGTTTCTTTATCTATATTAACCTAATGCTCACAGATGAACACACCTATCATTCCTCCTGCCTTTGACTTTGGTTGTCGCAGCCACCTTCAATGACACAGCACATAAGTAGCAGCTCAAATACACTCCTAGAGATTCTCTGCACTGTAACTATTACTGAAAAATTAATCCGAGTCAAATAGCTTATTTAAATCAAGTGATTTATCATTCTCTTGCTGGTGTCTCTGATCTAACTGATATGTCTAAAGACAGACCAGCACCATGATGAAGAAATTGATGTCAAATGAAAATGTTCTGGGTTCCTTGTTGCTCTTAAGTTTAATTTTTTATACCATTATGACACTCTTAAAATAGAAAACTTCTCCCTGTTTTGGAAAGCACAGTATATTTTTACCAGATCTGCTGACTTTTAATACCACTTTTATTCATGACTTAAAACTTTTTCCTAAAATAGCATCAAAGAAGGGGCAGCTAATTCACAGGTATCATTGGCATCACTGATTTAAAATGTACAGTACCTGGCTGCAAGTGACCTGGGGATAACAAGAGTAATTCTTGTCCAGTCCTCAAAGTCTCCTGTGTGGTACACTGTTGGCTCACTCAGCTCCCGAGAGCTTCCCTCACATCCTTTCATGCCTGGAGATGCAGGGTAGCAGCCCTCTTTCACAAGCGACCAGAAGAGCCCAGCGTCATGAGAGTACTGAAGTAGAACAGGAGCAGAACTGCTGTACTGGTTAGTGCAACCAATGTTCAGCTGCAAAAAAGCAGAGTAACAGATAGGAGCACTGTTATTGGTATTTATTGACTGCAAACACCTTTGACTTTTTAGTTTAGAAGGCTTAGCTCTCTGGACTCATGCTTTGAACTCTGCTGGCAAACAGTGATTGATGCTTGGAGTTTGTTTGCTACATGCATAATGTGGAAGGTGCGCCTGCCCACACCAGGCGGGTTGGAACTAGATGATCTTTAAGGTCCCTTCTATCCCAAACCATTGACATTTCTCAGTAGAAAAGGACCCACTATCCCTTCAAATGAGGTCACTATTTCCAACACTCTGAAACACGCAAAGAGCTTTTCCAAGTCCCTGGTGCTCAAAGGACCAAACCCAGCAAACTGTTCAAGCTCCTACATGCCCATGAAGAGGTGTATCCTCTGAGACCCATACATCTGCAGTCCACCCAACATGCTCAGAGGATCAGACTGATTCCCAGGTATGTTCTGCCCTGGGCTGCAAGCCCTGACCACAGCCTCATTGTTGACCTTGCAGAAATGATGGCTGGGAGTTGTCACCGCAGTTTTGGCCCCCAGTATAGAGCAAAACTGATGAAGAAGAAAAATGTATCTTAAAATGTGACATGAGAATATAACCAAGACAAAAATCAAGTGCTGATTTGAAGTTTTCAGTTTCATTTTTCAAGCTATCAGAAAAATATTAGTTTTCATTATTTCATTGCAGAAATTCTACTTGAGCTGTAGAATGTAAAATGTAAACCAAAATCATTAACGTGAAATGAAATAATTTTGACAAATTACTGTCTTTGAGTTTATCAATGCAAAATTATTCCAGGCAGCTACTTAAAATGGAAATTTCACAAACTTGGGAAAGCATTTAACCATATGTTTAAAATTAAAGCATGCAAATGGGACTGACACATTTATGTACAGGCCAGTTTAAAAGCTATCCAAAAAAGAGAGGAGGATAAATTCAGGCTTTAAATAATACACTTTATAAAGAGCTCATTGTTCTCTCGTACATGTTGTTTATGTTTTGTATATTTATGTTAAATTGCCAAAGGTTTCAGAGATGGAAGGCGTATGAAATATTTTTAAGTATTGCTTTTTTAGACCAAACAATTTTTGAGTTGCTGTTGATCATCAAATCTAGAGAACAGAGACTTAGTCAGTGAAGTAGAGGAAATTAGTGAAGAGGCAAACAGCATCTGCTCCAAGCTAAATAGTGTTTCTATATTGAAATATTTCTGGGTTTTAGACAGTTTAAGGTATAAAATTACAAGCAATGCTCACTCAGGAATTGTACTGCAATCCCTCAGTTTGTATAGCACCTCATTAGCATAACTTGTAGATGAAATGAGATTATTTTACAAATCCCATTATTTCTAACTAACTTTCCTATTTATAGAATTGTTGGAATCATATTTGAAAAGCTGCCTGTAAACATCTGATCTCTTTAATAATTCCACTTGTAAATTATTCAGTGTCTGTATCCACCAATTATGTAAGGACCATGTATTTGTAGTGAGCTCATTAAAATTGCATTGCAACCAACCTCCAGAATTCACCAATGGGATTTCATTATAAACTCAATAAAATTTTGATTAGGGTTCAGAAACAAGAGCTTGTCAAAGCAAATACACTTTATTTGGAGCCTATATTCTGATGTATTGTCAGATCACTGAAATTTTTGCAAGCCCTTTAAAGAAGAAAATGCTAATTGGAGCCTATATTCATTGACACAATAGAAGTAAATTATATGGAAACTCCACGCTGGAGTACAGAGCAGTTTATAAGTCCTTAAATAGTTTAAAATACAAAAAACACATGCAAACCACATTGGAGCTTTTGTAGTAATGGAGCCCCAGATGGTATAAATCCTTTTTCCCTTGACAGAGCAGTAGTATTGCCTACTACTGACTGTCACTTCAACTCACTTCTGAAATGTATTGAAGAATAACAAGCCTTAAAACTTCTCCAGCGGGGTAAAAAAAAAACTCTCCTGCATCAAGGTTTTGGTTATCTGTTTTGGAAAGAAGCATGCTATTTTATGAACTCACACATGTGCTCTTCACAACTTTTTACGCAGTGGTATAATTTGTCATCTTGTTTTTAACTGTGGTCCCAGTGGCACTTAGCAAGTATTGACTAAGGGCAGTTTTACTGGTGTTCTGCAGGAATTTATGTTTAAGGAATACCTTGAACTGAAGGACATATCCAGGCTTCAGTGCTAGATCTCGAGTCACTGCAAAACGGTCTCCATCTGATTTACCAAAGAGCATAGCAGAGGGCGTGGCAGAGCAGAAACTTTCATTTTTGGTCATCCCTTCATTGGCCAACATTAACCATATGCTCATCTGGTTCATAGGGTAATCAAATGCTGGCTTTTCGTAAAAGTTCTGTTAGAAATGAAAAGAAAAGCAACAAGTACTATCACCTTGTGTGAGTTCAGAATAATTTCCAAACGGATAAATTTTCAAATGTTAGAATTTGCATTTTCTATAATTTCCAAAATTTCTGTAGTGCATTTTTGAAGAGACACATAACTGTATCCTCTATCACAAATAGAAGTCTGTGACGGTTTTATAAGAGGCATCTAGTACCTCAAAGTGAGAGAGACAACTGCGAACACTACAGCTGTTTCTTTAAGTGCACCCAACACCGTCAAAGAAAATTATATTAAAAGAAACGTCTACTAACAGAGACAGTGGTTCCTGTTTTGTGGGGATGCCCACAGCCTGCTCTTACCTGTGGTAAAGTGGGATTAACAATGGGAATGATGTGCTTCTGCTTCTCTGACAAAATGATAATGTCATCAATGGCCCACTGATCATACCCTTCCCCTGAAAACACAGGCTGCCACCAACGAAACCTGGTGCAAGGTGTCTTAGCTGCAGCTGGCAGCTCCAGATAGACAAACCTGAAGAACAGAAATTCAGCAGAACATTAGGGAACACAGTTTGCAGAGAAATGGGAGAAATATCACTGAATAGAGAAAAGAGACAGATAAACCAGTAGCTATCTTACACATAAAAGTCCTCAGAAATCTGTGTATCTGGATATCTATTTATACTCTGCATATCAAGAAGCCTCCTATGTTGATCTTTTCTGTGGAGAATGTAAACTCTTTAAGACAACAGCGATGTTTTATTCTCTACTCCTATATTGCCTAGCACCATAAGGAAATGTTTTGAACTCTTCAGCTTTGAATGAAACTGTTCAGCTGATCTATGTTCAGCAATTCTTGATGTTCTTCTGGTGCCAGCAAGTAATAGTTAAGTATGCTGACAAAATTAATTTGTCAATTAATAGTTAAATATGCAAACAAAAGCATCTTTATATTACAATTCAACAGATGATGAAGAGGAGTTTTCTGCTATGGATAAGGATGTTTCAACTCTCTTATAAGGATCTTCTCACTTTAGATCTTCTTGGACAGTTTCCTTATGCTCAAACTAGGAAACACCTTACAAAAATAATGTTAAAATTGTAAAGTTTCTAACTTAATCATACTCACATTTAAAAGCACAGTAATTAGTTAGTTCAGTCCTATTTCAGACACTCCATTTATACATATATTCCTTTCGGTACTATTTCTTTACACCACATGTTATTTTGTACCATGTATCTTGCTTCACTTCTGAGTTATGCAGAGATTGTTCAGGACTACAGAGAAACTTCTTTTCTAGGGGATTCCTAGATTTATGTATGGGAAAACTATACTTCCAGCTATCTAGACCACCATCAGAAAAGGACAGTTTGCTGAACTAAAAGTCTTTCTGCAAACGTTGTTCATTGTGATGCAGAAATGACAAGATAGGAAGACAAAATTATTTACATATTGAAAGGCATGATCTACAAGTAATAGAATTCATTTTAATATCTATGCAGACAAATGCAACTTACAGCAAATTTAAAAGGCTGAACATGATTTATTCTCCTCCTTAAGTATTTCTTTAAAGGAGTTTCTATTTTATATGACATTAATGCTCATTAGATCTGAGACCAGAGTCAGAGGTAATAGCGCAGGCTTTTACACTCCTTTTGGGCAAGTTCTTTATTAACTTGCTAACGTTTTGAAGATATTAAAATTTTAGTCATGTTTCACAAGGGAGGTGAATGATTGGAAGTTTTATATTTTACTTTTTAAGCTTTTAATAAGGCCTACTTTCACTAGATTTTTTTCCTTCCTACTGACAGGAGTTTACTGTGAAAGCCAAGAAAAGTTTCCATACGATGACGTCTTTTAAGCATTATAACTTGAAATTCCTATTCATGTTTTCAAAAAAAGAGAAATAAGTTTTTTTTTTTTAAAGAGTCAGTGTAGTATGGGTTTAGACCAAAGTTATACCTGGGTTTGCTGAAGTCAGAGAAATACATTTCTGCTAGTAGCTGCCAATTGATACCACCGTTATTGCTGTACTGCAGCAGCACACCTTCTTCTCTGCTGTCTGGTTTATTGCATGAAGAACTATCTCCTCCAATCTGGATGTAAAACTGGACAAAATCCACCCAGGTGGTGTCCAAATCCCAGCTCACCAACTGTCTTTTTCCAGCCTACAATACAAAGAACACAGGGTCGATAATATTAAATTAAGTATTTAATATGACACCTTTACTGTGGATAGGCATATTTAAAGTTCAACACAGATGATTATCACACAGAAAATTGCACAACATGGAGGACATTGAATTTTGTTTTAACATGACATTTTTTTGTCTTTCCGACAAAGATTCTGCTTGGCTATCCTTTGTTTTATTCACCCTTGTGTGAACCCACGAGAATTTTTATTATGAGATTTCAACACACAAAGTGACTTCACAACACAATTCCCACATGACAATTTAATCTCATGCCTTCAAGGTCCCAAATACCTTCAGAAGACAAAGAACAGATGCTGTGTATCCTGAACCAATCTGGGATAAATTTTTACATTTCCAGCTTCTTAATGATAAAGCATAAAGCAATAAAAGGACATTTCTGAAGTCTCCTTTCCCCAGTCAAATCTTACACTGTACAGGCTTAACCAATCATCTGAAATTATAGCCTATATATTATCAATTGCTTGAAGTCTATCTCCTACACAAGAACAAGGAAGTGGCATTTTCTCTTAGTGCCTCGCCTGAATAGGACTGTTTTCCTACACAAAACTATGTTCTTTTCCAAGTAAATATTGTCAATCAGGAGTCTTTCAACCAAAACCTGTAGGTTTGAGGTTTACCTAAGCATAGCTGAAAGAGAAAATAGTCTAATAAAGTTTAGTGAACAACTTTTCCAAGGATGTTTTTGGGTTTTAGCAGGAAACAGCTCTGGGATATCTACACTGTGGTCAATATCGTCGATCTGTGTAATCTGGAAAGGAAGATAGAGTGTATCTAGCTAAAAAAAAAGCTTTAAAGGTTTAAGATCCTTTCATTGTAACTGAAATTATCCTGTTCCTCTCTTCCCTTTGTGCCCTGGTGCTTGATGCTGAGCTTGTGGGCTTGCACATCAACAAGCCTATATGGTGCTGTCATGTAATATGAAGCTGCCAACAGCAAGACAGGACACAGAAAATGTCTATACAAAGGTGACCTTTATAACCCATGCATGGCACAGCCCTGCCACAGCACAGCATCATGCTGCCACATGCTTTGCCAAGCAAAGCCAGGTATGAGCTGCTGGAGAGAGGATGCAGGGATCATTTTTCTGTGTTCATTAAAGGTAGCTGGCACAGCCCCGTAAAGTGGAGCAGAACTAGCAATATACCTACCATTTCTAATCTACTAAAAAATCATGGGTTTCTGTCCATCTCTAAGTATAAATGGTATAAAAAAGGCAAACCTGGGCTAAATTACATGACTATGCCTGTGTTTTAAGATTTATTTATATTTTTCTAGTGTCTCATTTGTACATTCATGAGTCTTCTGTCAAATTTCCAGAGAAATTTGAGATAAGCAAGTGATGGGATCTAGCTGGACATAAGTAACAAGTTTTATGCACTGAGATTTAAAATATAATCTGTGGTTTTTCATAAGATGATAGATGAATTTAAATGCTGTTCTACTCATCACCTCTTTCCTTTTCCCACACAATTCAGGGCAAACCAAGCACAAATAAATGTCTATTTCTTTCTTTCTTTCTCAGAACATTTCACTCTGCTGGTGTTAAAACCTGGGTCTGCAGCTCGTTTGTAGATTCTACCAAACAGGCTGTATCACACTGCTAAACGATTTCTGGAAGCTGAATGCTTGTGGGTTTGAAATTTGGTTAACTTGCACCACTGATGACAACTAAAACCTAAGAACCCTTTGACCCTCAAAAAGCTCATTTAGGATACAGTCATATTGACTGGTCATGAATTATGCCTGCTGCTTCTTTGGTGGTTTATCTCCAGTTGAGCAAGTCCTGAATGGTGTTATGAGAGTGAGATGGGCTCAGTCTTGGGTGCAGCCACAAGCTTCCCAGTGCAGCCTTACATGGCTGTTAAGCCCCACATGGCTGATACTGACACAAATAATATCTTCGTAGTTTCTTTTCATAGCTTCATTTGGAGACCCATGGGAATTTGAAATTACCATCATCAAATCAAAGTAGTAATTGATAATAAAGACGCAAACTCTCTTGCTGTCCCATGGGTAGGTGTGTCCCAGCTGTCTGAGGGCACCCAACATCCTGACTTGCAGTGGATCAAATTCTGACTGTACAGTGGCTCTGCCTGTCAAAGGGTTAACCACATAACCAGGTTGATTGAGAAAGAATACTAGTGACATAAAACCTCAGAGGAATTGCAGGGGCTAATTGGAAGAGCTCTGTATTGCAAACACACCTACAGTTGATTAAAATGAGTTGTAAAACAAAAGATAGAGGGTTTGCAGAACAAAGCCAACATTAATTCTGGTAGCAGTAATTGATTATGGCAGTAAAGATTAGACATTCAAATAAAAAGTAGCTATTTGAATGAATGGAAATAAATGGAGCATGTGAATATGAAGTCCCAAAGCAACACAGAATTGTTGGGCAACTATAAAAATATTATTTTATCATCCACCAGCATGGCCACTAGATGCCTTGAAAAAGATCTAAACAGAAATTAAATAAACCACCTTCTGCTGATGGCACACAGACTGCTACTGCTCAAGAAATGAATGATAACCTAACCCTTAGAGATCAATAGAGAGAAGCCAAGAATTTATAAATGAGTTTTTCACTTCTCCTTAGCAGAAATCAGAGGAAAGATCATAGCAGGTTAATTCTAATTTAGCAAGCTACTTTTGAGAAATGTGGCATAGGGAACTGAGCCAGAAGGAAAAACATCTAACGGAGAAGACAATTATATAAAAAAAATCCAATTATCGCAATTAGCTACTGATTGGTCTATTATGAAATTTTCAGCACTGAGCTGCATTTCCAGGGGAGCAGGATGTGAGACTACGTAGGAGTGCTGAAAATTATTTGATGGGATAGATTTTTGTAATGAGGTAAACAACACACAATTACACAGAGTTGCATATTGGGTTATTCTTCTGGGATTAATCCATCTCTCATGACAGCAGTGGCAGTTTGATCAAACCTTTAAAAGAGAAGCACATAGCTGCATTTATACTCTTCCTTTCAATTAGGAACAAACCAAAACCCAGTACTAGGCCCAAGCAACAACAATAAAAAACAAATCTGTCTTTACAACCCATAATCTTACATTTGGTCTTAAATATCTCTTTTTATTTTAGTTATGATTAGTTATTTAGTTATGGTTAGTTATTTAGTTATGATTAATTAGCAGAATTCCCTTTATCTCTTTCCTGCTCTATTATTTTTGTCTGCAAAGCATCCAAGTTACACAAAATTGTCCAACAGGCTAACCACTTTCTAAAAGCCTGGAAGGGTTGTTTTTGCACTAGTTTTTGTTGTGTGATGTCAAATTAAGCTTCTGGTCCCCTGGAAAATCAGCCTTTCTCCATCCCTCACCCAGAACAGTACAGAACAAACAAATAACAGCTGCTGGATGCCAAGAAAGAACTGAGTCTTAAAACAGAAAATTAAGACACTATGAGTATACACACTTCCCAACACATTGGTGATTTACTTCCTTCCATTACCGCTGGTGTTTCTTGAATACATAATGCATGTGTCCCTTCCTATCTCTTTTGATTGCTTTGTTCTTTACCTGCAAAGCACAGCTGTGCTTTTTAATGCAATTCTCATACTGTGTGCAGGTTTCTGTCACCTTCCTTTTCTTTGCCATAAGACCACATCAGGCTCCATTCAAACCTACAGTATGTGCTTTTCTGGATCTCCCATCCCTCATTAGTACCTTGTTGAAGTAGAGCGAAGAGCCAGATGAGATGACCCCACAGCCTTCTTCAGGCTTGACTATCTCTCCCCCAATAATTTCTTGCCACTCTGTCTTCAGGTTGTCTTGGTTCTCGAAATCAGACATGATGGTTGAAGGAAGGGAATTTTCAGGCTGACATTCCGTGCCCTGAAACCCTGAGTCACACCTGGAAAAAAGCATAAATGTCACAAGCTTTTAAATACTTTTTTTGACAGTCACAATTACTTAAGGTGGTGCACTGAGCCTTTAAAATTAGATGTGAGATAATAAATCATTCTGGCATTGGAATTTTGGGGCTGAAAGCAAACTAGAATAACTGGATAATGGAAAAAATGCTATATCTTATTTCTAAAAAAACCCCTGTGGCGTACAGAAAGTCTGAAGCTGGCAGGCAGTAGTCTGTGTCCTTGGTATTCATCTGGTCTGACAGTGGCAGCCAAGCAGTGCTGAGCTGGTTCCTGGCATCCCTCTGACCCAGTGAAACAGCTCTGGCACAGAGCTGGTCCCTGGGTTCTTGGGAAAAGGGCTGGAGGGACCACCAACACACATGCAGCAGAGCAACCCCGAGCCACTGAAAGCTCTTCCAGTGTCTGGATCTGCTATAGGTATAGATTTTCCGACAGAGTTGTGCAGCAACCGTCTCTTAATGCTGCTTGAGTGGTCTAACCCTGCATAGTGCTTTTACTTTTTAATGTTTAATCTAGAAAAAATGAACAATAGTGTAGGGGGAAAAAGCAGGATGCAGAATAATAGGAGAGCTGAAGTATGAGGAGACCATTCTTAATAGAAACTGCCAAATGCATATACCTGCAAATACCATGGTCACACCAGCCGTGTCCGCTGCACATGTTGGGACACTGCTGTCCAATGTAGATGTTGTCTAAAGCCCATTCATCTTGGGCTGTGTAGTAGCACTGACTCCAGCGGAAACGTGTGGCGCTGGACCTTAAAACCAATAACAATGCTTTAATTTGTGAATCTTTACAGAACTGTAGGAAAAAAGATAAAATACAACTATTTATTAAAAAATAAAGTAAGTTGATTTCACAATCACAGCCCAGTCTGCAAAGCCTGGCAGAACACAAGACAGAATTTTGTAAATGAACATTCTAGATTATGCTACTTGCTGCTCAGGGCTATATAATTAACTCTCCAGTCATTTGTGACATTTCTCAGGAATTATGCATTATTTTAAGCTGAACCTGTCAATTAATATTATTATATTTTTATCAAGTGCCATTCTGCAAAGGTCACAGGCTGCAAGTCTAGAAAGGTGGATCTACAGTGTGACTTTGATTTTTCTGGTTTTTTGGTCACAGTTAATTGGCCATAAGTTGTGTAAAAACATTTCTTCTGATATTTATTATAAAAACTATCTATTAAAGTTATTGAGCATAAACATTTATCCCATTTGAATACTGTTTCCATTCAACAATAGTTGACTAGTTTTTAATGGGTATAAAAATTCTTTTTTGTCAGGATGATTCTAAAACAGATTTTGCTCACACATCACCGGTGAGGTAATATTTGCAAGGTTTTTGACAAAGATCTTGTTTCATAGCACCTATTTTTTTCCACATTGCAAATAGCTTGCTCTTGGTCAACTTACTCAAACAAAAATCTTCACCACCCAAGGTTTGTCACAGGGAATCATTGGTTTTGATTACTTGCCTATATGTAACTCAGCTCTGGATATTTGTAACATTCTTCAAGCAGAAAACTTTGCTAGTTTCTCCTTTCTAGTTAAACAGTTTCTCTTCAACAGCTTTATTTTTCTTTATTATAGTGGAGTCAGGTAACATTACCTATTAAAAAGAGCTTGATGTTGGCCCTCTAGAAGACTGTCCAATGTGACATTGACATTTTCCATGATGAGTAACTCCTGCTAGCCAAACCCAGCCTGACATCCACCACCCTCAAAAACCAAGGCTAAACAAGAAAATGAATCACAAGAAGATTAATTTTTGTTGCTATCAAGAGTTTCCAAGTTGTTGTGCCAGCCTCTGCACATCCAACAGGTTACAGGTGTTAGCTAGTGGCAGGTCCTGGCTGGTGGGAACAGGGCCCCTGCACTCCATGCTTGTGTCAGAATGAAATTAAGAAAAATACAGTGCAGGCGAAGTGAAACAAAGGTAGGAAATTGTTCATGGAGCAGAAAGGGCTGTTCTGGCTGCATGCTGGGTCTGGGAAAAAAAAGGGTGGTGCAGGCAATGTGGGTGCTGAGGCTGGGTTGCAGAGCTGTGGAGGGAGTGGACAGGGAGAACAAAGCTGACTGCGGAGAATTAAAAATCACACTTTGAATTGCACCAAGCCTATCCTTGGCCAAGGGCTGACTGGGCAGGCTAAGGACAAAAAGCAGGAGGTTCCCACAAAAAGTAAGAGCTTCTTCCCTAGCTTGTTTCTGAGCCACACGGCTGCATTATCATGGCACACAATATAATGCTGCTACTCTAACTTAAGAAAGCCCTTTCTGCCATCCCTAAGAAATGTATGTAGCATAAGGCTTTTTAAAACGAGTATTATAAAGGTGGCTGAGTCACCTTGGCTCATGAATGGAAGTGAAAAAATGGATAGAAGAGTTTCACGCAGCCAAAACAGCATAGTACAGCAGAACAATTAGTCATCCAGTCACATAAAAAGATTCATTTAGTCCATGCTGGGAAAAAAATTTAAAATACCAATTTTTAATTTCTTTAAAAAACAAACAAAGCTGCCCAAGGGCTGGATTTTTTTAAATTGAAATGAACCTCGTTGTCTGGTCTAAATATCTGCTTGGTATTCCAAATACTGTAAGCATTTTTACACCATGCAGAGCTAATCTGTGGGGGCAGATCTGCCGATTAAATACTCCCTCAGGATATAACGTATCGATGGGTTACAGTACAAGAGCCATGAATTATCCATTAAAAGTACAGAATGGCAGCAATCCGCACATGAAGGACTTCCTAAGCGTCCATAGACACAATGAACAGTCAATATTCACTACAATTATTTGCTGTTTATAGCACATCACCCAAGTGGAGGTGTTCACGTTTACTATAGACTATCACAGCACCACACAGAGCCCTGACAGAGACTGTGTGCTCCAAAATGAGTGGTAACAACTGGTGTTAACTGTCACATGTGCTGAGGAAAATAGGAATACTGAAACCAAAGAAAGGTTTTAGAGCAGGCAACATTCCCCCACACTCCCTTGATCTCTCAGCACAAGAGAGTTGTGTCAGATTGTTTGCCCAGGTGATAGGAGGGAGAGCATTGTGGCCAGGCTCCTTTGATTTTTGTTAGTGAAGGTGTGTGGGAAGAGGTGGGATGTGTGATTCTGCAGCCCAAGGGTATCTACAACAAAGCAGGGAGGATTTACAGGGGCAATTTCGCCATCCTATGGATGTCTTGCAGGGTGCCCAACAAGTGGTGGTGCCCCCTTGTGCTGCTTGATGTGGCGTCAAAAGTGACTTCAGAGACTTGCTGGCTGCTGCTTGCTGTACATGTCCCTGCAGGGTGCCTGTAGGGGTGCATCATAGCTGGTTTTGAGGCACCAGGCTCCCACCTACCCTACAGAAACAATGGGGAGAGCCCACTCATGGGTAATAACAAAGTACCTCTCTGTGCTCAGGGGAGCACCTTGCCTGAAACCCCACTGTGAAAAACCCTGCTCAGCACCACTGCAGGGCTGTTCCCAGTACTGGCCCACATTACAAGACACAGAGCTAACACCAGGGCTGACGGCCTGTGCTGGGGTTTATGTGGGTTTCACCTGGGCAAAATGTTTCCCTAGCCAGGCTCATCATTGCACTTCTGCTGCAGGGGGCTGCCACCTTGCCAGGTGCAGAGCACAGAGCCACATGCTGCCAAGGTGGTTTCATTTTCCTCCTTGGGTATGAGATGAATGGGTCCAGAGAAGGGCCACAAAGATGATCAGAGGGCTGGAATACCTCAGCTATGAGAAGAGACTGAGAGAGTTGAGGCTGTTCAGCCTGTAGAAGAGAAGGCTCAGGGGAGACCTTATAGTGACCTTCCATTACCTGAAGGGGGTGTACAAGGAAGCTGGGAAGGGACTTTTTTTACAAAGGCATGTAGTGATAGGACTAGGGAGAATGGCTATAACTTGGAGAGGGAAAGATTTAGACTAGGTATTAGGAAGAAATTCCTCATGATGAGGGTGGTGAGGTGCTGGACAGGTTGCCCAGGAAAGTTGTGGCTGCCCCCTGCCTGGATGTGTTCAAGTCCAGGTTGGATGGGGCCTTGGGCAGCCTGGTCTAGTGGGACATGTCCCTGACCATGGCAGAGGGTGGAACTGGATAATCTTTAAGGTCCCTTCCAACCCAAACTGTTCCGTCGTTCTGTGTTGGTTGCACGTCAAATTAAGGGTGAGTTCAGCTCCACTTGTTACTTAGAAGCTCTCCTACTTGAAAGCAGTGGTGGCAGGAGATTTGTTTCCCTCATTTAAGAGGAGGGGAGAAAGGACAGAATCATGTTGCTGTCTGGAGACAAACATGTGGCTAAAACAGAGATGTTTGAATCAGCTGGATGGCTGGGGACCGTTCCCAAGGAGCCACATCCTTGTAGTCAGCAATGTTTTTAACTACAGACAAAGAAATCTCTCCCTAGGGGCAGCTTCACTGCTGAGGGAATCCTATGGCTCCCAGAGCTACAGTGGGTCGAGGGGCTGGCCCTGTCATCCCACTCAGCGGGAAGTTCATGGGGGCATGTGGAAAGCAGGGCCACCATCACACGGCTGCAGGTAGCAACAGCTCTCATGGGCTCTGATTCCTCTCCAGGAGAGGGTAAACAGGGGTTAGGCTGAGTTCACACCTGCAAAATCAACACCACTGAAAAGCCAGTCCTATTCACTTTTTCTGAAAGCCTTCCAAGGCTGTTCTGCATCTCAAGGTAACAACGGCTTAGGAGGATTATGCCATTTAAAATGGTAATCAACAGTTTTAAAATTCCATGTTAATTCAGAGAATAAGCAGCTGAGCGTCAGCTGCGTTCTCAGTGATAAAATACTAGCTTTCTGGACAGTCACCATTTGGACACCTATTCAAATGGGAAGTGCAGTACTGAGAAGTTAAGACAATGTTTTATGACAAGCAAAATAAACCTCTCCTGTTCCTCTTATTTCTTCCTAGTTTTCTGATGCTACTGGAAGGCAATCTAAGTCAGGTTGATGTCAAATAAAAGTCATGTAGTTGTGTGACTTTTTACATAAGCACAAGGAAATCATAGTGACTCCCGGATGTATTCCAAGTGAAACGATATTCTTCTTGTTATAATTTTTTTTAGATATGTGATTTAAAATAAAGTCATTGTCTTCTCTCCTGATATCTAACCCTCTAACTATCTAGTACAAATTTGTGGCTGATGAAATTATATTTGCTACCTTCTGAGTTACCATAATTACATTTACCCAATTATCCTGAAACTCTCATTCAGTCGTTAGGTGTTGATTTGTTTATGAAGTCAGCAACTGACAGCTGCTTGCATCTCATTAAGGCCTGTTCATATGTAAATGCCTCCCATAAAACTGAAATTAATTTTCATCAGTGTTAGAAATGTTCGGTTTACATACTATACAATTTCATCAAGCAGGTGTATATATTCTGTTTCTCCAATAGCAGTCTCACTGTAGCCGCAGATTTCCTAACACATCTAATCTCAGATAACACAAGAACTTAGTATACTCATGCTTGCCAGATGCAGAACATATACAGATGTGGAGGAATACCAGCATGCCCTGAAAGTTTTACAAGAGAAATATGTGCTGTTATGAACAATTTTCTGGGTACAAGGGCATAGTAATTGTGTCTGATGCTACCTAGGCACCCAAGGTGCAAACCCTCAGCAAAGAGCTGTGTATGCACGTATAAAAGCCCAGGAAATTGTAGCAGGACTGTGCAGGCACGTGAGGGCATTTTGAGGCTACTGAGGGTCAGAACAAGGCTAATGAAATCTCAAACCCCAGCCCTGAGTCCTTGCTCAGGTGTTTTCCTGAGCAGCAAGCACAGGGTGGGCTGCATATTTGGCAGTCATTGTCTTGTGGGGCTGAGCCAGAAGGAATGTCCCAGAGACCCCCGTCCCTTCACCCCAGTTTTGGGAAGGCAGAAGGCCTGGCTCTTCCTCTCTGCACCATTCTTCCTGGCCATTACTGAGTTTTTGCCCATGATCGGCTGTTGCAGCGGAGTGCAGGTGGGGAAGGGAGAAGAGAGGGAGGGAGGGAGCCCTAAAGAAGAGTCCTATGGAGCATATTCATTACCAGGCTCCTGGGAAGATGCTCTCTGTGTGGCTGGGTTGGCAGAGGAGCTCTGCACATCAAATGTTAACCAGGATTGGAAAAGCAGAAAATTGCCCTCTGTTAATTAGCATGCTTTAAAGATGCAAGAAGTATCCATTCCCAGTCTCAACTCAAAGGAGCGACTGAGCCCTGGGTCTGCTTCTTGCTGGTAGAAGAGAGAAGAGGGAAAGTGGCTGAGATGCATCCAGCGTGCTGGGTTGCTTTTGGGGGGGAACATGCAGCCACTCTTCATCTGATTATGACATAGCATCACACAGTCCTACTGAAAATGTGTTTTATGTAGAGGAAAGTAATGTTCAGTGGTAATTTGTACCTTAGTTACAAACACAACACTGCTAACAAACAGGAATCCTTTCAGATACAAGGTAAAGAGTGAAATATTCATGATTTGTCTGCAGCATAGAAGAACCTGGCTATTATTTCATCATAATTTTTCCCCACAGTCTCCTAAATTAAAATGGAATTATTTGCTTCTGCCACCTCATATGCTGAGGAAAATTATTAGGTCCTAAAGGAAAAAAAAAGGCCTACAACACTGCTATTATTATCAACTGTACAGTGTGTAATAATAGTTTTGAGCACAAAATAAATAAATTTAAAAATAACAGCCTGCTTCGGAGTATAACCTGCAAAATTGTAGACAATTTTTAAACTCCTAAGTGCCTATGTGCACCACAGATTTTACAGCTGATGGCACATAATGACATATAAGATTTACTACATTATAATCTAACTACAAAAGAGTTATTAATAGACTTATTTGTGCCGTTTCATATTATCTGACCTGGTATGCTTTAAGGAATCAATATTTGCCCTGATGTTTTGCCTTGAAATAGGAAATTCTGAATATTGGCTGTACAGTAAAAACAGCCAATGTGTTGAAAGAAGGTGTATGGTGGTTGTAGGGTGGTTGATAGAAACACGTTGAGTTGAGGATGTGGCAAGTGCAGAAAAATGACGAAGGACTGGGTCATATAATAACTTAATCTAAGCAAGTCCTCATTGCAATTGCTGTGAGGGATCCAGGCCAAACATAAGCAAAATGTAACTCTAATAAGAAATATTTAATTCTCAAATGAAGGAAGCCCAGAAGATTATCAAGATTTATAATAACTTTTTATGTTGTAATAAAACTTTTCAATAGGGAAAAAATAACCTAGTTGAATAAATAAAATTGTTAAGGCAGGCAAACCAAGTTTGCTTATAATAAGCTGAATAGGGTACAGCTTTCTGAAAATTTTTGTTACTGTTTTTTGCTGAAGAGAATGTTACAAAAAGAAACAAGAGGTAAAAAATTCCCAGAAATCACAGATGAATCATTAGTTATTGTTTATACAAGGCTTTGGTCTTAAGATGTAAACAATAGGGAACGTGCAAAATAAAAACTAACAATCCAAATAGAGACTTCCTCAAGTGGGGCTGTTACAGACAAGCACAACTATTTTTGAAAAGGTCTGAACTTTATTACAAGAGTCACAGTATGTAGTAAAAACAATCCTAAACAATAGTTTCTGGTGATGTCACCAACATGTCACTCTCCAATTATGTAAGAAAGGCATTTTAAATTAAATACCTGCAACCGGGGCAGCTCTGGTTCCCTGGCATTCCACCCACTGGCTTGAGTATGATCTACAGAATACTGGATCTTTGTCATAGCCACTTAAAGGCAGATGAATTATCTGCACCCCCACAAAAATAAAAAAGAAAAGGAAAGAATTGCTCACCAGGTCTTCTGTGGTAAGAGGACAGTGATTCTCCTCCACTGAGTAAATTCACTGGAGTGGTAAATACTAGCTGATGTAAACTCCTGACAGCTTGGCATACTGGGAAGGCATTCCTTGAAGAAAAACATTTCAAATCCAGATTTAATGTTGAGGATGAACTGGGAACAGAAGCAAGGGTTAAACATGCACAGAACCAGGGTCTTGCCTGAGTCCAGATGGTGGCATGAAAGACCCAGAAGCAGAGAAATTATGGCATGATGTAGAGAAACTTCTTGTACTAACAGGAATACAAGTAAGGCTAGGAGAAAGCCATAAAGTTTAGCATTACTGCTCAGTAATGTTTTGTCCTCCTCCATGAGTCTGTCTAGCTCATAATTTAGTATTCTCACCCAGCATTTAACACTGACCATGAAGTAAGTCTACAAGTTTGCTATGGCAGAAGTCTGCGAAAGTGACCTCCAGATCATTATAGTAGTTATTTTAGAGATGTACTTGTGAGCCTTTGCTGGGGGATGCAGGCTCCCCCAATTCCTTGATCTCCAGTGGGAAGCAGCAATAGGAACAGATAGAGTCACAAGAGAGCACCCAAACAATTTCAAGTCTATTGAAATTGCCTTCTGAGGCCCTTACCAGGCTTAGCAGTGGTATTACCACTGACACCAATAGCAACTGGTGCAAATTCCCCCTTCCTGTTTCTATGATTCTTTCTGATTTTAACTCAAGTTCCCAGACAGGTCAGTTCCCCATTTTTTTCCTTTTCAGAAAATCTAATCATTATCATGTCTTTTTTCTATGAAAAATAAATGAAGTCCATTATTATAGGCTCTTAATGTTTCTAGACCTGCCCTTCCCATGTTACTCCATTTTTCTGCAATATTCCGTTCATTTATTTATATATTGCCTGAACAGCACCCAAAATTTTTGTGCCATGGTTTTGCTGCGGTTAATAATAAAGTACTTGATTTTTATTACCATCCTGTGTATTCCTTCCTAAGCTACCCATTCAGTGATTCCCTTCTGTCACTACTGCCATAGCACAAGTCCTCCTGATTTTCTCCACCTCTCTGAGAGTCTTTTGTTCTGTATTTCTGTATTGATCCCCGCATGAGGTGTCAGGCAAGAAGGGGACCTGTGGGACAGACACTTGCCTACTTTGACTGCTCTGAAACTAATAATAAAGCAGTGATTCTCTGCAGTAGTTAGAACAATTAAGATTATTTATATAGTTAAATGATGTGGCAATAGTCATATATTAAATACGAAGAAGGGCAGAATATATTATTTTGCAGATATATTTATTGCTAACATATCTTAGAGTATTAAATGAAGAACTGATAGCTTATTCTGTTTTAGGGTTTTTTTTAAGTAGATTTTCTAAAGGCTTAGTTTCATTTCCAGCAATTTTCAAACATTTTCTGTTGATTCATCTCCACTAAAAGATCTTACAAAAGAGGATTTGATCAGTGCTTGTGAAGCAAACAAAACTTTCAAACATTTTAATTAATTAGTGTTTTTGTGTGTTTGCCAGATTAAGTGCCTGAAATATACTACAAATAGCCTTCTCTATTACTCTTTTATCACAACAACATGAATGGTGTGAGAAAAATTATTTAGCTGCAAGTTCTTTCTGAACTCTGCTCCATTGAGAGAGGAAAGGAGCTCTAAAGTCTGAAGGCAACTGATCTTCCATTAATGGCAAGGACAAACCGTAAACACCCATTACTAGGAACTATTCTTGGACACCATGATGATGCCTGCTAGGTATAAAAGACACGAACATTGTTTGAAATACAGAACATATAGCTTTCTTCTAAATTCCATTTAAAGTAAGAATGCTTTACTTGGATTTGCAAAGTTTAAAAGTTCAGTTGCAACTTCTGTACTCTGCCCACTGAAGTAAACATGGTGAAACACAACATGGCAAAAGGTAACAGGACAATCTTTCATTGCTTATAGAAGTTGTAGGACTGGACATTCAAATCCCTCTGTGAACCTACAGAGCAGGCAGTGAAAAGGCACCAGGACAAGTTCACTGCCACCCTCTGATCCTGCTCAATGATATTGGAAAGACCTTGGTTAGTTCACCTTGGGGCCAGGGAATGTCCAGCTTGCCATCTAAGAGGGAAAACAAAGCACGAATTATGGCCAAATGCACTATTCACAGTTGTGTCGAAACAGGGCTAAGTCACATGGGGAAATAGCAGCCAAGACTGCTATTTGCACTTCTTGCATAGATGGGGAAACAGCCAGTCATTATGGCCCTGGACTGTGTTTGAACCAGGGATGGGAGATGAAAGGCTCTACATTACAATCCCCCGAAGGAATGTGCTTTCCATTTATGAAATGGCTGCGCACAAAGGCAGAAAGAATTTCAATCCATTTAAATTCCAGGAAACAGTAGATGCATTTTGCTTTGAAAAACAAAGCAATAGCACAGGAAAGATCTCAGCCATTACTCTGCAGTTTGGTTTAACTGCGCCCCAGTTCTTTTCTCAGCTTTGGTCCATTCCTATCATGATTTTATGTTTCAGGCTCTCAGATACTTTTCTTCCAAATATCACAAAGAACAGTTTAAATACCTCTATTAATAATTTTGTCTGATTCTAACTGAGAATTTCTTTCTAGAAAGGGCTGTGAGGAAAACATCTTCCTTTATTTCAGTGTCACGAGTATATTTCAAGTGATCTTTGTAAAAACAGAGTTTATGGAATACAAAGATTGTCACTGCCTGCCTCACCTCCTGAACAAGATGCCATGTGAGGCCATGGTTGGTGGAATACTCCAGTTTCACCTGGTTGTCCATATGAGGAGTAAATGCCTGACCACAGCCCATCACCAAGTTGAACTGTATCATATACGAAGCTCCAATCTGCATAGACTGAGTCTCCACGTAACGCATGCTAGAAGCTAACTTCAAATCTCCTGTAAAACTGAGAGATGCAAAGAAAGAGTCAGAATACATCCCCAAAATAATTTGGAAGGGAACATTTTGAATGGTTCTGGGTTAAATACAGTGATGCTTCTTTCTTTGTCCTGTAGATAAGCACATGGGATGAGACCACGCACAGGAACATCTTTCCGTTGGTACTTCTGCAAATTACCAGGAAGGCCTTGATGTATCCCAGAGTATGGAACACTGAATTATTCTGTTAGTTCTTACTACATGCTCTTTGTAGTGAGAATCAAGTTAGGATCAAGCAAAGGATAACATACAGAAAAAACAACATAAAGAAAGTTCATTCCCCAGAAGTGTCCATTGCCTAATGTCCTATCACAGCAATAGTTGTACTTTGATTCAAACACCAGATAGTAAAGATACAATGTATTTAGCTTAAAATAGTCTTTTTACATAGACTTTTTACTCCATTGATTTTCAAGTGATTCTATATGCAAGGCACTCACTGACTTTTGACTGTGTTTCATCACTACTATTGCCTATCCTTGGCTTCTTTTCTGCAGAATGCAGAGTTATATTATTCAGTAGACTAGAGAAGAAAATTTTGTCAGTAGTAATTTTTGGAACACCTCATACCTCATATATGCAGAGCACTCAGTTATCACATACATGATACCACAATATGTAATTTGAAAATACAAGCTTATTTCAATTTAAATAGAGGTTCTCCTTCTACACAGTATTCAAAAGAAAAAAATCAAATGCAAGAGAGAGGTATAAGGAGTAAGTAATAACAACTTAAACTTTGAATCCTGTATGCTAGCTTTCAAAACAGAACATTTTTAAGACAGTTCACATATTTGAAATATGCTTCCCTCTCCTTTGTTTGAGATGTTTTCAGCTTCAACATTTTCCAAGGCTATTCTTAAATGCAAACAATTTAGGACAGGGGTTGCATCTTTTTAAAGAAAATCACTACAAATCACCATGTGAAAATAAAAAGCTACATTCAGTACAGTGATGATGAAAAAAAAATCTAGTTCAGGGTTGTCCTTATGGTTAAATAAGTTGCAGTTTATCATCTTAAATAAGAAACCCTAATCCTTCAATACAGCAAAATAAAGCACATTAGCTTTTACCTCTGTAAAATTCAAGGTCATGACAAAGTCACTGTAGGAATATAAGTCAGCGTTACTTAGCACTCTCTTAAATTAATTCGCTGACCCATGCTGTTTTCAATAGCATCATTTCCAGAGAAAGCAGTTGAGCCCTAAATGTCAACATTCTACCTTAAAGCTTCAGAAGGAATTGCTGAAAGCTGACATTAGTTTTATTGTTATCAAATTGCTGTTACTTGGCACAAAAGATTCAGCCTCTTTTCTAGTCTCTGACCTTGTTCTCTGTGTCTGCATTTCCTAAAGGATAATCCAGCTCATGGCATAGTATGAAACTACCCAGTCTATACTGATCAGCAATGTGAACCAACTGTGGATGGACATTCCCTTCACTGCTAGGGCACTGTCATGGACAACTGAATCAGCAGGCAGTAAGTTGCCTCAGAAAACTGTATCTCAACTTCTACCCTTTCAGTCAATGTTGTCAGTGTTTTTCTTCTCAACAGTTTAAGATGAGCAGAGGACGTAACTTATACTCATCAGTGGTCCAGCTGACAACCTATGGTGTATGGTTTAATCATTAGAACTGAATACATCTCAGAAAAAATTGCTTGGATGATGCCTGAATTTGGTTTTATTCCAAACTTTATCTTGTACTTTTCAAAATGATGAAAACTTGCAAATTTAAAAGTTAAAGCTGACTTGGTCTGGTGTAGTTTTAATTTCTACAGTGCAGCTTGAAATTTCACACCTAAACCTGGGCATAACTTATCGTAGCTACCTAAAGCTCAACTGAACAAGATACAGGTGCTGAAACTAAACAGTTTGATGAAGCATCTGCCCAGAAGCTGTCTTCCCCAAAGTGATGGAAGATAAGTGAACAGCATAGGTGCAAAGAATTAATTTTTTTTGTTTTGTCTTTGTCTCCAAAAAGTTTCCTGCTATTCAATATTACTGCTGTAAAAGTAGGAAAAAAAACCCATCCTAAACTCTCATATATTTTACTGGTAGCATTCAGGTCATTATTAAAACACCTTTAAGTTCAGTATTCATTTTCATTTTATAACTTAGCCACTGAACAGTGTACACAGTACATTAGGTAAGCATTGTTTGAAAGTCAAAACAGCTTTTTAAAATGGATATTAAAGAAATGTGAAAAAGGAAGCTAGTGATGAGATGAAGACAGTCTGTGATGCTCCATAAGAAGCTCTTTTAAAGTGAGGAAATCACATTATAGGTTCACAAAGTCTTTTATCATCCACAAATTGCCTCCAGCTGAACAAGGGTAGCATTAAAGGTGGGGGCTCCACCTTACTTGCCACCTTCTCTCTCCAGCTCTCCTGTGTACACGGTTAGGCGTATGCTCATCTGTTGGAATACCAAATGTTTTCTCTATTCTGGGAGTCATGCAGCTGGAATACGTTTCTGGGTTTCATAAAAGACAGAGTAATATCTCTAGCATAACAATAACTAACTAAAAAATCTTCAGAAATGTGAATGCAGAGGCTACATTTTTTGCATGAATATGTAGCTGTGAGTAGATTTTAGTGTGTATATAATTAGACCTGTGGAGGCACAGGCACACAATACCCATAGGTGCCCTCAAAACAATCGGTCTCCCTCCAAGCACTGCCAACTAATTGGTACTTCTGGGAATGATATCACAGCCAATGTCAGCCAATCTGCACCGCTCTAAACTGCTCTGGGATTCCCAGAGTTACCATATTTTCAAGGCCAGTATTTTCAGGAATACTGAACAGCCACACAGATGCAGCTTGTTTTGTTAAGCTGCACTGGCTGAAATATTGACGTGATGGCCAAACATTCATACCAGCCCCAGCTCTGCTTCCATCAAAGACATGAAATGTTTATGTCTTTCTACATCATATCATACCTACTTTATTAAAAAGTAGGTATACATTATCCTAAATATATTTATATATTTTAATTAAGTCAATTACCCGAAAGAAATTTTCTGCATGTTACAAACTAATAATTAATCCAACAGGCAAAACCTGTTATAAATACAGATAAAATATCAACCCTGTGTTGGGCAATGACATTGTATTGCTCCATAAGGATAGTTCATTTTAAGTCAGATTTACAACTTTCCTCCAGGCTGCTCGAGGGACAGTGGGACACTATTATTTGATACATTCAATTAAATCATAATGTCCTCACCCAACTGAAGACTTTTTTTTTTTAATATAATGCTATTTATTTGTGTCCAGATGAACATTAAGAATAGTAAATGTTAGCATCCTTATCAATATATAAATGTGTTTTAGGGGTCAAAATCTTGCTTGCATATGAGCATTTTTGAGAAGTAGTAAATTAATGTACATCATCAAACATTTCATCTTAAAAGTGTCTCGGAGTCCTTCCAGTATACACAATACATTTGCTGCAATAAAGTCTAAGAGCCAATCTGAAATCAAATGCTGACAATTACAATCAAATAAAGTGACTGTTCTAGATAGAGACCATTATGAACCACTCAAAAATCACCTTTTCTCAAAACATATGTAAATCAACAAACCCTTCTTTTTTTAAGTGAAGCCAGGTACTGAAAAGAACAACCTTTCTCTCCAATAAAAATAAAAAAAAAACCCTCTTCAGTTTCCCCCAATTTTAAGGATTAATATACCAGATACACAGATTCTGAGGCAGAAACAGGGGCCTGATGGACAATTAAAGAAAATTCAGTGAAAACAGGCCAGGGGATGACATCCTGTAAAATGATTTATAGCATATTTACCATAATTCTTCTAATAAAATAGCAGTTGTCAGACTTTTCTCAAGAGGATGGTGTCAGTGCTACTTCAAACTCTACTCATAGAAAGGCAGGAGTTAGAAAATGAGTACCAAAAGCACTCACAGCTGGGAAAAGCCAACAATAATTAATTTAACCATCAGCCATTTGTACAGATTTTGTGCAAGCTTAAAAATTTCCCTTGAGAGAAACAAGGTCAGTGAAGGATAGAGTTCATGCCTTTCAGTGATAATGAAAAATACTTACACATTAATAGCGTGGAAATATTGCAAAAGCTTTGATTCTTTAGTTGATATGTAGAAAATTCAACATTTCCACTATGATCACTACAAATCCTAGCCAGTATATAGGATAGAGTATTGAGCTTAGCATTTACTAATCTGATTCTGATTTAGCATCACAGGAGGAAAACAGGAACCTCTGCTGTCTTAAATAACCTACCCCTCTCCTCATGATAAACTGCTCTTAGAAGAACAGAGGGAAAAAAATGTCATTAAAGAGCTTTCATTCCAACTCTTTGATGAAGAAGATGCAAAGACTTTGAACCCTAACATGTTGTTTCATTTTAATGAGCAGCGAGTACCTTACTTGTCCTGATTTAAGTGGTTAATGGTGCTTCTACTGCCTCATTATCACTGCTAGAACACATTTGGTGTTGTTCTTACTGCTAAGCCAACTCCTTTTAGTTTGACAGATGATCAGAAAGTCAAATCAGATTGCTCAGAGATACTCGTTAATAAAATTCCAACAGTGTTTCTCAGAATGTCCATGGGAATGCTAAAATTATTTGTATTTTCTTGAGGTTTTCTATAATTACTGTGATTGTACTTTCTCCAAACAAACATATCCGTGCCAATTAAAGCGATACTGGGTTTATGTGTTGATCAGACTAGCACGAAACTGTTACTTGGTTTTAATCAAAACACAGAGGTTAATTTGAGCTTTGTTTGTATTAATTCAAAATGTTACTCTAAAATTTAATTTTTGTGAGGCAAATTAATGTTTTCCTAAAGAAGCTCATATTTACACAGTATTAAAAGAATTTTATTTGTCTTTGTTCTTAACTTCTTTTTCTTTTCCTACCTTTCTTTTTTTTTGCTTTTGGGCAGGTGATGTGTTCTTGCTTTGTTTCCTTAATGCACAGGACATTTTAGGCATAACTGCAATATGTCATAATGCCGACCGCAATGTAATGACTAAATAGATATAACACTAGACAAAATAACTACAAACAACTAATGTCCTTCTAACAACATTCTGCTGCCTTTCCTTTTTGGAGTATAATCTAATGGCTATGTTATCAGATCTGATGATGACTTACAAAATATTCAGAGTATGTACTTAATAGAATATTTCATAACCTTTATACCTCATATATATTAACTTGACTGGATTTTAAGTGAAAATTATGAAAATTTTAGAAATTGTTTCTATTAAGATATTCAAGTATTTTGTGGTGAAAGAATGCTACATTCAAGGTTCCTATCAAACACAAACCCCTGTGCAATGGGCTGTGAAAACTTGCTGCTTATTGCAATTAGGTTAGCAACTGTATTTTTTTCCATAATGTGAGGATGAGACACAATTACTCTGAATATCTGCCAGAAAGACTAATTTGTAGAAATCACTTGGTTCATAGCAGGATTAATGGACAAATAAAGCAAAAGTAAAACAGAAATGAATACGTGTTTCTCACCAAAGAGTCCAATCATGTCCACAGTAGGGCTGAACATTTCCCAGGTAGAATCCCAGAGACTGTGTGACTTCAACTAGGTTGGTGAAGTCCAGACTGATACTATTGAAAAGCACTGAGGTCATGATGATTTCATCTATTGCCCACACATCTTCACCTTGAGAAGAGTGATATGGTTGCCACCATCTGAACTGAATGCCAATCTGTCTTGCATCTTCAGGCAGCTCCACTGAAATTATTCTAGAATACAAAAAAAAAAAAAAAACTATTGAAAGTTTTGCTGTTTGTAATAATCACAGAATTATAGAATGACCTGAATTGGAAAGGACAAACAAGGACCATCTAGCCCAGCACCTATCCTTGCATTAGACAACCCTAAAATTCACACCTTGTGACTGAGGGTGTTGTCCAAATGCTCTTTGAATACTGTCAGGTTTGGCACCAGGACTGCTTCCCTGGTGCTCCACCACCCTCTGTGTGAGGAACCTTTTCCTAATACTCAACCTAAACCTCCCCTGGCACATCTTCTTGCTATGTCCTTGGGTCCTGTCATTGGTCACCAGAGAGAAGAGATCAGTGCCTGCTCATCCTCCTTCCCTCAGTAATAATAATTCCATGGGGATGTATTATATGGGTTTTTTTTACTGACCCTAAAAATCGTATGCTAAATTCAGCCCACAAATATCTTAGCATCTATTGGTATAGCCTCTACCAGTGGCAAAGACAGGGGAATCATTAATTCTCTAGATAGTTGATGCATTTATGGAAAGACAGGAAGCCATGTGCAAAAGCCACAAAAAAATTGTTGCCATCAATTTTGTAAATTTTGCTGCTACTGAGGAGATCTCTGTAAATTTAAAGGTGCTCTTCCTTGCCATTAGAAAACTGAATGTCCTCCATTTGAAGCCCAGGAGCTGAGACTGGCAAAGGGGTGATCAGCTGACAAGCTGATTCCAGCTCAATGTTCTCAGCCTCAGTGGATTTTATCCCGATCTGCAGACATGCATCTTCTTAATATCTGTGCTTGTTTCCACACAGCACTGATGTCATGCCTGTGTTGCTCTTGTCCTAGAAGAACCCACCACTGCAAATTGCCACATTCAAGTGGGAAAGGTTCACCAGGTTAGCCAGTGTGATTACGTGTAATTTTCTATGGTAGACACTTTTCTGTAGTTGCATAGAGGTGCAACTGGAGGCGAGTCCCAGGTGCTTCTCCTGGTATACAAGGTCATCTGATTTGTCATGGCAGCTGTGTCAACAAACCTAAAATTGACAAACTGCAAAGAAAATTAAGAGTAATATCTAATTTCTGGGAGCAATTATTGTACACAGCAGCACGGAGCACACATTAATTGCCACAGCAACAACACCTTTTTGAAAGCTCCATAAATCACCAGGACTATGGTGCCCCACACAAGCCATGTGAACTGTGAAACAGACTAGCAGCTGGGAAATTAGTTTCCATTGGTGCACAATTACTTGCTGGGAAAAGGGTTTTCAGCAAGCTCATCACATAGCTGATATTTTTTCTTTCTTAGAGTTGTGGATAAAATGACAAATCAGGTAAACTGGAAACATCATTTTATACTTTAGCACCAAGGGTTTTTTTTTCCAAATTTAAGGCTTTCTAAGCTACCTTTTGTAATATTTTATTCTGTATATACGAAGGAGTCTTGTGCCTGCAGAACTATTAGTGCCAAACCAGACTGGTAAAAATCACTTGCTAAACTGTCCTTGTAAAAGGTAAATATATAACATTGTTGTTAAATGTAACATTGATTTAAAGAACAATCTGTTAATCCATTAGCACAAAAAATCAACCAGCTTGGATAAACAAGTGAGAAGCACTCAAAAATTCCTGGTTGGCATTTCTAGGAGCTGCTTTCTGCCAGTGATAGGCTGGAGAGAGCAGCATCGAGGGACAGCCACAGGTGATGACTGACTGTGTTCCCGTGGCAAGAGATCAGCAGTGCACCCTCTATGTGTATGGCAGATAGGTTTCTTTTGCCATCCAGATAATCATGCTGGAATGACTTTATAACCTTCTAAGAGAAAGACCTAGGCCTATTACTCTTTAGGCTGTGAATAAACTCAAGGACTTGCTTTCTGCCAAGGTTTCCTTAATAAGCAGCAACTCTATGAGTTTTGGGGTCAACTTTTAAAGGCACAAATGACACTGAATTGCTACTGATGCTAAAAAGCACCAACGGTTTTGTCTTCCATTGGTTCAGCAGGTCAAACTTGAGGAAAGCTGGAACCCTGGGGTAGGAGGAGAACTATGAAGCACTTGGCATTCACATGAGCTAATGCACTGGTATAATCCCAGGTATAATTCTCTTCTGGTGGCTGTCTTTGATGCCTGCATCTTCCCTTTTACTCTTAACTCTCATAAGCTCACCAATGTGGATGCTAATTCTCACTGACAGTAATTTACAGAAAATCCTAAAGCACAGCATGTACCACTGATACACCTACTGGATGTTAAAATGTTTAACATATGTTAAAATAAATTTCTCATCCCAGGAGATTAGGCAAACAATCTAAAAACATTGGTGTAAGCCACTATTTATGGCACACGTTAGTATGCAGAACCTGACTACATCTCCAGTTGTAACAGCTTCTCCTGTCTGGCTTTGATTTGTTGGAGATAGATGGAGAGGGAGGGGGATTCTTGCTAATGACTTTTCTGCTGAAGAGAAGGAAAGTGTTCCTACTAGCATTACCAACTAACATTAGATTTCTTAAAAACCAGCTGGGAGACCTTTGCTCTGAACTCATTCTTTCAAGGTATGCGCATAGCTAATATTGAAAAACCACTGCTGTTCTGCTCAGAAGAAAAATGCAGCTGTCAAATGTTAGCAGATTAAATGCACCTTTTCAGCAGAACATTAAATGTGTAATTATTTTTTTGTATGACTGAAGATTAATTAAATTTCTGGATACAGATTGATTGCCAAACTTTGCAGTAGTCCATCTATGCTATCAAAAATGCTGATATTTTCAGATAACATAATATGAAAAGGTGAAGCTTTCTTTGTGCTTTTCATCATAATTATTGCCAGTATTATCTTCGGATTTGTATGTCTATCATTTTGCCATCTACCCAGAGCAGAGTATACGTGGCAAAACTTTTCTAACCTGTATATGTTGTGCTTAGGTCTTTGCCCTGTTAGTACAATGGATATTGAGCGTTTCATACTTAATCTCAGTAAGCAAAAAAGTCTCTGGCATCAATATAAGTTACTACATTTATATTTTAAGCTTAATTAAAATCAGTCACTGGAATGTATATTTTCCTTTTTGTTTTAAAAAATTCATAGTGTTATATATTAAAAACCTTTAGGGAAATACAATTCCTACAGTTGTAATCTTGAATCTAAGAATTAGAAACTGAGCTATATAAAAGAAATATATGGCTATAATAAAGGATGGGAAAGGAAATTTTGAAGAAATTTTATATGTGTTTCAGTTCCTAGAGTCTTTCTTTTGGAAACATTTAGAAGTTCAGAAATTAAAGCTCACATGCAATATACTTCTGCCAAATACAGCTGTAATTGCTCTATTTTTTAGAATTTCTTATAGCTCCCAGGAAATACATTTAATGTTACAAGTGTTTTTTTTTCCATTAGAATATTCTTAATCACTTTTTATATATTGTATTGTATTCAGTTATTACCTGAATGAGGAACTTTTTTTTAATTAGCTAATCAGAGCTCAATATACATATATAATGGAAGTTATATGTAACTAAAGTGACCTGCAGATGTACCTACAGTCCCACCCCTGGGGCTGACTCTGGCAAAAGAACATTAAGAAGGGATAATAATAAGAAAAGAGCCCCCAAGTTTCTACTTCACGTCTTGTTGTCCCCTTTTGGTTTCACCCAGTTCAATGCCCTTCTCTTTTTCTGACACTGTCTGCTCTCAGCCTCCAGAATCCCTCTGGAAGCTCATGGCTGATTTCATGAAAGCTGACAGAGGGAGACATGTCTTGAATTCTAAGAAGTTTTGATGATAATGTGAAGCTGGATGGAAGCAAGGGACAAATAATGTACCTAATGTGAGAAAAGCTGGGGTTGTTTAGCCTGGAGAACAGGAGGTTGAGAGGAGACCTCATTGCTCTCTACAACTACCTGAAAGGAGGTTGTGGAGAGTAGGGAGCTGGGCTCTTCTCCCATGTGACAGGGGACAGGACGAGAGCGAATGGCCTCAAGCTCTGCCAGGGGAGGTTTAGGCTGGACATCAGGAGGAAATGTTTCACAGAAAGGGTCATTGGGCACTGGCAGAGGCTGCCCAGGGAGGGGGTTGATTCGCCTTCCCTGGAGGTGTATGAAGCACGGGTGGACGAGGTGCTGAGGGATATGGTTTGGTGTTTGATGGGAATGGCTGGACTTGATGATCCGGTGGGTCTCTTCCAACCTGATGGTTCTGTGATTCTGTGATTCTGTGATTATCCTTGAATTAGATAGAGGGGTAGAGAAAAGGGCACAGGGCAAAGTGACCCTTGGGCAGGAATGGGCCAGCTGAGATGGGATGAGCAATACCACTATGAGCTCTGCCTCTTGTATGTCCCCTTGCACAGCATCTCCTTACCTTGGGATTTATTGGCTTTGCTGCAGCACCACATGAAGTTTTTCCAGGTTTGAGTAGGCTTCCACAGAGCCAGCCCAGATTGTTCTGGCATGCTCATGGAGATGCACAACTTTGCACGTGCTTTATGAAAACTGATGGATGGTTTCACAAATGTAAAGTAAGTAATGCCTTCTTCTCTAAATACATCAGATACGTTCTTCTCTTATCTGACATCAAACATGGGTGCTACTAGATGAGAAGAGCTCTTCATTCAGCTTCTTTGTGATTTGTGCAGTTCTCAGACACAGTTACTAGCAGGACCTCCCAAGGCAATGAGTCTACCCCACCAGCACAGTCATGTAATCCCCTTCATAACGGGAGCAGGCACAATATCCCTGCTGACCTGGGGAGACCCTCACTATCAGATTTTGCCTCAGCTGCCCTGTGCTGTCTGCAAACTCTAATCCCAGAGGATGGTGTAGTGAAGGTATCTATGGCTTCAAAGTTACAAATAATTTATGTTAATTTATCTTTACAACTGGCTGCTTCCATGGCAAGAGTCACGCCCCTGTTTCCAACAAGTACATTTCTACTCCTTGTCCCACACTTCTTGTCTTGTTCTGTCACATCACTTGAGACTCAGATGCCATTAAATCCATGCGTTCATTTTTATAGGGCATGCAAAAATGAAAAGTGCCCAAATCAGCTGCAAAATATTAAGGAAAAGTGGTAACTTTCAGTGCATAGTAGATCTTTATTCCACTCACTCATGTATCATGTGGGCAGATGCACTTACTTTCTGCCTTGCACTCCCAGCATTAACTGCATGTAGGAAACACTCCTGATATTTATGTATATACCTTGGCTCGTGGTAGCTGAGATAAGAATAGTGTTCCAGTAGCTTCCAGGTAATCCCGTTGTCATAGGAGTAGTGCAGCAGCACTCCTTCTCCAGGCTGGTCAGGTGCTTTGCAGGTACTCAGCACTGACTTGCTCCCAAGACGTAGTGTGAACTGCAGGAACCTGTATCAGAATCACACAAATATTTATATGGTACCACTTACATAGTGTATTTTTTTGTTTTTCCTAACCAGGTTGTTTTCAGATCTTCTGAATCTAGACAAATTTTTATAAATATCAGTTATGGGGTGTGTGTGATTTGTTTTTACTGGCAAATAATGCAATGTGGCATATATAGTTAAAAAATGCCAATCATTGCAGCATTTAATTATTTATTAGGCACTGAAGGGGAGGGAGAGATAGTGAATGGATTTAATCAGCTGCCACAAGCTGTCAAATAAACACAATCTTATAAATAATTAATTCACACTTGGCTTTGACATGCAGGTTTGATATTAACATTTCATATTTCCTTCTGAGCTCTACAATAACTTCCCTTCGCTCTGTTTTAGGCTCTGTTGGTTACAAAGCACAAGGAAAAAAGGCAAGGCTATGAAATCACCATTAAAATACGGAACTAGGAGTTTTAAAAAAACTTTTATTCTTGCTGAAAAAATTGCCTTAATAGTACACAAGGTTGTAGCTGGAAGGGAGAGGGTTCCCCAAATTCTTTGCCTCACATTACTGCTCTCGCTCTCTCTCTCTCTCACCTGGATTGGGAGCTGTCAAGGAAGGAGGTGATAAGCTGGCGCCTCCCATCCTTGTTGAAGACCAGTGCCTTGCCACTGGCCAGGACCCCACAGCCAAAGCTGACCTCAGCTCCCCTGATAGAGTAAAAGTTGTGGTATGAGGAGAGGCGGGAGCTGGTGAAGCTTTCCGAGATGAATACAGGGAAGGTCTGCGATGCCATCTCACATGCTGGCCCTGAAAAGCCTGGGTCACACCTGCAGGGGAAGGAGATCAAACAGCCTAATTAATGACCCATTTTCTCCTGCAGCTGGTTAGCAAGTCATCACAGTGGCTGCAGTGGTTCACCAACTGAAGATATCCACAAAGTCCCTATCAAATCTAATGACCAAAAGTCTCTTTAATCTCTATTTCAGGCATTGGGTAGCCAATGCCTTTCTTTTAGCTAGCACTTACTTTTCCCATTAAAAACAAATCATAGTTACGGACATCTCCCAACTGCCATATAACGATCAATACAGAAATATATTTATTCATTTTCAGAACAAAAATACAGCCAACATAATTTACAGTTGTTTGTTTCTATATAAAATTATTAATTTGCTTTTATCTATAGTGTGTCGGATGTGATTACAATAAACCGAGTAACAGAACAGTGCCCTGTGGGTCATGCTCTTGTTAATACCTAAAAATAGTTACACCAATATTTTGAATGGACTTACCAATTTTGAGTAAGTACTTTTACTATTTAGTCTGAGAAACTTTAAACAAGCCAGACTTTCAGAAAAAGTAAAAGTGCTGACATTCTGTCCTTGAAATCTGTTAGGCTACAGGACACTAAAACTACAAAACCTAAAACTATGATTATTACCCAAAATGTAATACAAAAGTAATACAGTCCCAAATCACCTCTAAAACCAGCATAAAGCATGCATCACTGACATTTCAGCGTGCTCTGTAGAACATTTTAATATGAGCTGGAAGTTAATCTCTCTCCCAAATGACAATCACAGAAAAAAAATTAAATATGCTGCTGTTTAGAAAGATTCGCTCCTTGAATACTGTGTTCAGTTCTGGGTCTCTCACTACAAGAAGGATGTTGAGGTTCTGGAGCAAGTTCAGAGAAGAACAACAAAGCTGGTGAAGGGGCTGGAGAACAGGCCCTATGAAAAGCAACTGAGCGAGCTGGGGTTGTTTAGCCTGGAGAAGAGGAGGCTGAGAGGAGACCTCATTGCTCTCTACAACTACCTGAAAGGAGGTTGTAGAGAGGAAGGAGCTGGTCTCTTCTCCCAAGTGACAGGGGACGGGACAAGAGGGAATGGCCTCAAGCTCCACCAGGGGAGATTTAGGCATTAGGAGGAAGTTTTTAACAGAAAGGGTCATTGGGCATTGGAACAGGCTGCCCAGGGAGGTGGTTGATTCACCTTCCCTGGAGGTGTTTAAGGCACTGGTAGATGAGGTGCTGAGGGACATGGTTTAGTGTTTGATAGGAATGGTTGGACTCGATGATGTGATGGGTCTCTTCCAACCTGGTGATTCTATGATTCTATGATTGATCTTTAGCTCTCCAGTGAGCTTTATGCATTCTGGGAGCTATGCTAGTTTTATATTTAGTTATCTTGAAAAGGAAGGGCTGAAACAAAAACAACTTTCAGATCATCAAGTAAACTATGTGACAGTAATTGAACACAAGTACTTAAGTATAACTCTTACTTGCAGCCATTTCTAGTACACTGTCCACGCCCTGAGCAGAATTTGAGACAAGATGGACCAATATATACTGCAGAGAAAAGAAATTGGTTAATTGAAATTTTACGTTATGGGATAAACAGAATATAACAAATACAAGAAGATATACAGGCATGACCATACGTTATTCTATTTATCTTAATCCCACTAGGTGGAAGAGGCTACAAAAGGATAAAATGTGTTTGATTGCATCCTTCTGTAGAACTGAGTAATGGATTTTTGTTTTGTGACAAGGATAGTCAAGGATAATCTATTATTTAATAGGTAATGTCTATCTGTAGCTTGAGACATTAGTGATATTTTAATTAATGTATCTGATTTTTCTAAGACTATGAATGAGCTCAGATGATCTGTTATACATCAACTGTTTTCTTGCATTCCCTTTTCTTTATCTTATTTTGGAGATTTAATCCAATATATATGTTAGTACATTCCAACAGCAAACTTGTAAATTTTTAAAATGTATTTCTGCTTCCCTCAAAGAAACCCAGATACTGGACTTACTGGAATTAGAATCTGCCCTGATATGCCTTAAGTAGTTATTAAATATCATCCATTTGCACTGATTCTTTCAAATGGAATAAAACTCCAAAACACATGCACTCAGAAATACTCCAGACTTGTTTCACCCTTTAACTTCATCTTCCTCCAATGACTCCTAATTAACAGTGTTGATATTTTGTGACAAATCTGAAGGATGGAAAGATGAGCAAATCTCAATATGAGCTACATCTCTTTGCAATACTATAAAGAAAAGCATTAATCTGGATATACACCAAATGCATTAATGTGGCTGGGTGCAGTTCAAAGTGATAACTTTTGGGCAATGTGCTTTCAATACAATGTGATAAATAGGCCTTAACCATGAATAGTGTTATCCTTTCTGTTGAAGAATGCCTATTACTTGGAATGTCATCCAAATAGTCACCCATTTGAAATAATCATTAACAAGTAGTTATTCTATCTTCTAGCTTTATGATGCTGCCTATGACAGTAGTGCGTCAGTACCCCCTGGCAGACACACTCTAAATCCCTGTTAGCTACTCCCTGTAATTTAAATCCCTGTCAGCCTTCAAGTGATTTCTAGATTTTCTCACTTTTCAGGGTGCAAAAATTCTGTTCTTCCAGTTTGATTTATTTGTGTCTTTTGAGGTCTTTTGAGGGGGTGGTAAACATAGAAGGGTTAAAGAAGTAATGATGCCATTCAAAATGAAAAAAGCTTTATGGAAATTGGCGGTTTTCCAGTGTTTTCCATCTAAAGGATGGCCAGCTTCCAGATTTCATTTTAAAATTAATTCACATAAGAAGCATTTGTGAAGCTAAAAGTCAGAGTGCTGAATCCCTGAAATTCTTCCTCTCTTCAAGAATTTGAGTGGCTTTTGGAGCAGACATGTTTTAGGTAGGAGGTTGGTAAAACTTCTTTTGAGATGGTACACGCTGGAGTACATAAGATCCTTTGATGGAATTACATTTTGTTCTAAAAGCAAATATAGTGCAGATACATGACTTGTCCATTGATTTTCAAAATACTGTTTTATTGTATAGAATTTGGATCCTTGGATTGATTTCATCTGGCTCTTGATTCTGTGAACATATATAAGCATCTCCAACAAATATAGTTCGTATTTTGTAATGTAGCAACATCTTCTTATGTTTATACATGTAAACTTCCCCTTTGTTCTTCTTTATTTTTGATGTATAGCATCATCTCTAAAGATAAGCAATAATATTTTCTCCAGAATGTCAAGAAGATGCTATTTCCCATTAATATGAGTAAGGGATTAATTTTCATTATATTTTGTTAAAAACTTTCATTTGTGGCATTACCTTATCAGTTTCAAATATCTTCTTCTCAAAAGTAAGCATTAATCTATTTTAAGAATTCTGCAAAATGTAATTATTTAAAATTCCCACACCGCATATCAAATGTCATTGGGAATCACTACAATATTTCAAGGGCTATTGTACATTACTGTAAATCTTTAAATTACAAACTTCACACAACTAACAAAACAAATTCTGGATGTAGTTTACTTAGACTCAAATCATTTACGACTAATGAACAAGCTAAAAAATTTGCACCTTCTCATGTTTAGCTCTTTCAATCATGCTTATTTCTGCACTTCATACATTATATCTATTTTATTCTGTCTTCCTAAACACTTTTTCTGTGCTTTAAAGTAATTCCTTTCAAGACTGGCCTTGTTTGTCCTCTGCACAAAGTTTTATAATTATATGAGTCAATACAGGCTCCTCACTGTTCTTCACATCCATTTAGAGAAGAGGTAGGTAAAAAAAATTCCTAAAAGAAAAGTAGTTCCCTGAAACAGATGGTACTGTAAGATACGGGAAATAATGTACAGGTTTTTTCAGCGTAGCAGCATTGCATTATGAGTCTTTGATGTCCAAAAAGGAAAAAATGTCCTAGATGCTGTCACTGTTTCTTAGGCTGACATGGTACATGTTAATAGTGCAGTGTAATACTTATTTTACCTAATTAGGATTAAGCAGTCAGAAGAAATGCTATATTAGGCCCTTGTCACAAATATATTTTCCTGGAAAGCATTCAATTAAAATGAAAAAAAAGAAAAAAAGAGTAATCTACTAGGCTATTGTCTTTTCAAATGGCAGGATTCCCCTCTAGGTTCAAAATGTGCCTGTTACCAAGTGCAGATAAGAAAAGAAGGAATTTAACAAACTGAAAATCCTTTGAAGTGTGATTGTGAAAACATGTTTACTTGGAGCAGCATATAAAAATTTATTCTTCCGATGTATCATTGTCATAGATAAAAATACTAACTATTATCAATTGCCCACATATTTCCAAGGATTGGTCCTGTTTGTCTCCATCGAATCCTGGTGTCGCTTGTTAATGCAGCATTGGGAAGAGGAATAGTTATTCGGTTCCACCTGAAATACATATAACACAAATGCTAGAAGTTTACACTGATAGTCATTAAGTAACTGTATGGTTTGCAGATGTGTTCATTTATACTGGAAGCTTTGTGAGAATTTTTAGTTCTAAAATATGCTTAAATGAAGCGGTGAACTTACTGCAGTTTTAGAAAACACAAAAAAATCAAAGCAAAATAGAAGAACATGGCCCATGGTATTTTCATAAAATATATGAATGTTAATTGCTACATTATAAAACCCAACCATTATTTTCCCCTGCATGAATGCATGAAGTCAGTGAAGGCCTTAATCTGCTTCGCTGTAGTGACTTCTCCATCAAAATTAATATCTCCTAAATTGCATACTCAATTAAACCTTCCAGTATGACTGAGCACTGTTTGGTCGAAACCCTTGGGAATAAGGGGAGGGGTACATTAGTCTTGGCCTGCCATGGTCTGAGCCCTTATTCTCATATCATCCCTGGGGTCTACACTTCTACACACACTGGGGTTAATGGTTCCTGCGGTACAGGAACTTCATCTACACTTTCTTCTCATAGTCATTCCTGCTGCTCTGAAGCATCTATATCTGAAGTTGGGATAAAGAAAGATATACATTCATGGGATTTGCGTTATGCAACATGTCACAATTCATGTCACAATTCATTTCATGCTCAGAACAGTACCAAAGAGACTTAAAAAAGAGAAGGATTGCTATACTAAAGCGACAGTAACAATCATCTTCCTCTGCAGAAGTACAGATGATGTGCTTTGTTGTAACCCAATACTGGGATTCCAGCTGAGTAAAGGTGTCTGAAGATGTAAATAGGACATTGACTGATGGTTCCTCTATCTAAGAAAAAAACTTTTGTAGCTTTGACAAGGTATAACTTTTCTTCTAATTACCAGCATGCTGTCTACAGTGGTTTTTTCGTAATTTATCTTTAGCAACAGAAAAATAATATTATACCACAGAAGCAGCCCATATATTTAAAATTTCATTACTGGGCATCCAGGAAGACCAGAACACTCCTTCTTTGCTGTCCCCAGCTAGTCAAAATGAAAGATGAAATAGAGTTGTGTGCTTTGCTGCTTTCTTCTGTCACCCATAATTCACTTCTATAATCTTGCATCTCAGTTAGCTTTGCAGAGAATACTCTCACCCGCTATAATTTTCAGATGCGTAGACAGTGCTGTGGGGGAGGTGAGGCCCAGCACATATCTCAGGCAAACACTCAGTGTGGAGCAGGGACCAAGAGCGACCATGGTTGGTTGAAAACTCCAAGCTGACACTGATAATGCAGTGAAAGAAAGAAAGGAGAAAGACATCGTGAGACTGTGTGGCATAGATAGGAATATAAAAGTACCAACGCTGAGAAATCATCAAACTTACTCTTCCTAACACCTGATGCTGAACTAGGAAATAATTTTAGGCAAACTTTGAATTAAAAAACCCCCCTGAAAACACAACCATGAAACAAATGGCTTGAATGTTTGAAAATCAAAAGGGTTTACTATAGACTGAGGATGGTCTAAATACCCAGTCCTTGTTTGGCTATTACCTAGCTAGTGTTTTTATGCTGCTTCTGTTAAATGATGTGATGTTACTTATATTTCAGCTGGAAATAGTTTAAAAAATAATGAGGAGAAAACTTGGGTTAATCAAAGCTAGAGAGCATCAGCTTCAAGGTTTAGGCTGGACATTAGGAAAAATTTTTCACAGAAAGGGTCATTGGGCACTGGCAGAGGCTGCCCAGGGAGGCTGTTGAGTCACCTTCCCTGGAGGTGTTTAAGGGATGGGTGGATGAGGTGCTGAGGGACATGGTTTAGTGATTGATGGGAATGGCTGGACTCGGTGATCCAGTGGGTCTCTTCCAACCTGATTATTCTATGATTCTATGATTCTTTGTGTGGATAAGACATGATAACTGCCAGCTACTATTACATCTTCAGAAGGTGGTAAAAGACCACAAGTTATTCATACACTGGCTGGTTCCTTCTTTCCATTGCTAACAAATACTAACTTCATTAGGCTCCTCAGACATCTGTCTCCTCCACCAATTGTCCCTAAACTGTCATCAGAAAAGCACTATGGAAGGATGAAAATGGCCAGTCTTGAGCAAGGGCTGCAGAGGGTGGACAGGACCTGGAGAAGGACAACCTTCAGAGACCCCCCTGTAGCAGACCAAGCCCCAGGGAGCTGTGTGACCCTCTGTGTCACCCAGCCATACTGGTTGTGGAAGGCTTCCTCCCACAGCCTGGAGTGCTCAGTGGTGAATTCTGTGACATGGTCATACGCAAAAACTCCAGATTTGCTTGGAAAAAGACTGCTGTTCTCTGGTTGCAGAGGCTAGTAAAATAAATTATACATTTGCAGATAGCAATATTAGAGAACTGGAAACTATGAGACTATCTACAAATCTATGGCAACAAGTTATTAAACTTCTTCCAGAAGTTCATTGATAAGTTCAATTTCCAAAAAGCTATTACTACAATATTTTCCTTCCCTGTTTCACTGCACATTGTTTACAGTATAAGAGTGTATGAAAATCCTTAGATACCCTTCTTATATCCTGAAGACCTTGGAAAAGTAATATAGAAAGTGCTTGATTTATTACATATTTAGTATTTTACTGAAATACTTTAGTAATTGCCTCTGTATAATTAGCTTGTAATATTCTGTTTTATTTTAAGTAATGTCAGTGGAACATTGTAAAAGTCATAATTCATCACCTCAATACTAAATTATTGGATTATAACTTTTCCTTTTCATTATAATTTGCTGACAATATTACTTTATTGGAATGCACCACCACTGTGATATTGTAAGTCCACATTAAAACAGTTTATAGAGCTTTTGAGTAATTTATTTCAAATTTAACTGTACTAATACTTTGGAGGGTCATATTTACTGCATATATTCAGTGTGAGTTTCTCACATTCCCAGTAATGAAATTACTATGAATAATGCTATAGACCAGGACATACGATGTGCTGCTCTATTTGGGAAATACAAGTAGGCATACTGGGGACCTAGAGCTTCTTTTGCTACGAAGAAGCTCACTTCTGCTTCAGAAGTAGTTTCTGCAACGTAAGAATATTAATCTTTCAAAATAATCCAATCCCCATCAGATAACAAACTGAGACAGAGATTTTATATAATGCACTTACAGGCCAGCATTGTTTACAGGCCAAAATTTTCACTTTCCATGTAGAAAAATGATTTTGCCTTCCCTTTCTATCAACTATAAGTACAATACCTTGATTTTTGCTGCCCTTTGAATTCCGCTGCCCTGCATGGCTGCTAGGACTGTCAGCGCTAATGCAGCTCTTCCCAGTCAAAAGCAGATGCCATAGGACATGGATGTGAAAGCATTTACAGTCTCTTACTTTAAAATCTTGACTCAGGAGAAATATAAAGTAAGTTAATCCCCATAAAATATCAGGATAAATATTCTCACATGTACAAGAGGAAAGAGGGACAGTGGACAGTTTGGTTTGGATCTCCTATTCAAAGAATGATGTCAAAAAACTGGAGAGTTGGAGTAGAAGATGACCAAGATGTCCCTAGCCTTGAATACTAAGCTAGGAGGGACTAAGGAATCAGCTTGTTCATCCTGAGAAGGAGGGATGAGCTACAGCAACCTGGTGCAGAGGACACTTGCAAGGGAGGCAAGGTCAAACTGTTCTCAGTACCAGCATGCACAGTAAAAGGTCAATGGCCATAAAGACATGGTTTCATAGTTCCATACTGGACATTAGTAAACTCTTCTTCTCTTGAACAGGTCACCCAGAGAGGCAGCAGAACACCTGTCCTTATAAATTTTCAAGGCATGGATAGGCAAAGACATGGCTGACCTGACCTATGCTAGTAACAATCCCAGCTGCAGCAGGAGGTTTCACTAGATGACCTGCGAAGGTGCCTTCCAACCAACATTTCTATGATTCTACAAAATATGAATCAGCAAATTATTTCCTTCTTTCCCTTTCTCTCTCCCTTAACTCCATGGAAAAAAATCACATTGAATGTCCTGTCGGTCTACAGACAGTGAGGTCCTTATACTGATGGTCATTACAAACAAGATCATTAATCACCAGTCTTACAAGAATTAGATAAGCTTCTGCCATCAATAACCTCTGGGGGACCAGTAGGGCAATTTTCTGCAGCTGCCTTTAATATTTTCTGCACGGTATTAGGAGGCAAATCTCATATTTATTAGAAACTAAAGCAAAAGTTGCTCTGAAATCACAAGCATAGTTCAGAATAATGGACTAAGAAAAGCAAGTTTTTACATGGAAAGCTATTTAGCACACTCATTGCATGTAAGATATATAAATCTGGGCCTCAGAGATCAGGAGAAACATGAGCTTTTGAGCAGTTTATATTTGTCATTAATTGGCTCATTTTTTCTGAGAAAAAAAAATGACTAATAGTCATATAAATGTTAAAAATCAAAATGTGCTACAAAGCTCTCAAAAGAGAGATCTCACTGGTTGTACCTGTTACCAGGCTGATAAGTTCCACAACCCAAATTGATGGAAAACTGGATCATGTGAGTCACCGTGGAAGGGAGCACTGGAAGGATGTGGAAATAATCCACAGCCCAGACGTTCCTGTTGTGACCTTGGTGACTCTTTTGCTTCAGGCAGAACTTTGTTGCAGGAGTCTGCAGGTCCGGACTAATGACAACAGAAACCAAAGATGGAACCTTTGAAAGAGATTAAATTAGGCTTAAATAAACCAAATAACATTAATAAAGATCACAAAGAACTATTTAAAATAAAAACATTTCAAATATGCTGAACCAAACATGCGCTTTTCTCTCTCCTTGCTTCATTTCTTTAAACTTTTTTTGCCTTTTTCCACAGAAGATCCCAAATAAAAAGATTTTATATTCTGTGCATAGTTATTAACACTCTGGTTACCAGTGCTGTCTTTCACCTTAGTGGGATCAGACTGTTTCATTGTAAAGACACTGTAGCAATGACTGTATGTTCTGTGTTCTGAAAATCACTAGTTTATTTTCAAGTGTTCAGCTGGTAATGGAAGATGATGTTTGTGCTGGAGCCTTTCAGCTCGTAGAAGCAAACACAGGGTAATCGCACGTCTAGTCTGAATACGTGAGAATGGAGTAACACTGTGAGATCATCAGCCTTGGTACAGAGAATGCTATGTTGTTGCAATAAATGAAAACACTACTTCATGAACCTTAGCCTTTGTCCTAAAGCAATGTAATTAGACATTTATTATCCTTGAAAGAGGATGTCAGCTTCAAAAATGTTTGTTTTAAAAAAAACTCCACAATGAATTTGATGTAATTTCAGATCCTATCTCTCCCCAAGTTCCCCAATTAATTTTTTTATTATTTTAAAATTAGAGTTTCCTTGGTTTCAAAGAAGTTCTACCCTGTCTTTCACACAGAAGCAGGCGGGGAGGGAAGCCACACACAATGAAACAATGCAGGTGACTCAACCAAATTCAGACCAAACTACTGTAAACATTTGCTCTCTGAATGCTAGAGTTACAGTGAAAATGCACCCAGACTTGTGCTTGAAATCAGCTGTATTTTTACCACCAAATTTCCTACACACTGTATAGTCATACAGCATTTCTAGGTCTAGTGCATCCATGTGCGTATGTATTATATATCAATTATTACTGTCTTTTTTAGAGTAGTACACTGAGGCCTCCTCAGGGCTGGATTATGCAGCATAGAAATGGTCAAAGTGCTTCCTTGTCCTAGACAGGAAGGATCCTGACAGCAAGATTGTGGTTTTTACTGTCCTGCCCAAGGGTGGAGAACGTGGTCAGAAGGAAGCTGCATTATTGGCAGAGGCGAAGCTGCCTGTGGACACTGCTAGCAACCACTCTCTATGGCTAAGTTCACACCCACATCACTGCAGACCCGCCTAGAGGGAACGCAATTGTAATTAAAATGGAAATAAAATGTGTAAAATGTGAAATTTCCTGCACCAGGTGCAGAAAAGACATCTAGACAATTTCAGAGTCAGTCTCCCCACCACCACTGACCCACCACGACTGACCCTGCCAGAAAATAGCAGGAGCTTGAATGGGGACAAGAGTAATTATTTGTGAGGAGGCATTACTATCAACGTTTTCAGCCAACAGCTGAAAATTTTTGCTTGTTGCCCATTTGCCTGTTTTCCTCACACTAGCCAACACCACAGTCCTGCTCCAAGTGGAATAATCAGCAATTACTTCACAACTATGAGCAACCTGACCTAGTGGAAGGTGTCCCTGCCCATGGCAGGAGTGGAACTAGATAATCACTATGGTCCCTTCCAAACCAAATCATACTGTGATTCTACGGGGATCTGTGCATAATTTATGTGGTTGAGGTCATGTTTGATGAATCCTGTGGAATTCAACATATAACACTGTTGTGATGGCTTGAAAATAGATTAATCTATCCATCCCATCCACCCACTTTGTTTAAGATGATTTACCTTGTAAGCAGCATAGGTTAGGGTGTCAAGAGGTATATGTTCCCTCCTGCCTTCAATCTTGGCATAAAGTATGACATCATTTTCATGGGATTCCCCAGAATCACAAGTTCCCCCTGAGCAACACACATTTGAAGGAGAAAAAAAAAATTGGAACCATTGTTATTAGAAAGTGGAATCATATTACACAGACATAATAATGAAAATAATTACTATCAGATGCTATTTAATTTAGAATATCAAACAAAAGAATACAAACCCTAAGGGCACAGTGTGTAAGAACTATTTCATCAGATACATCTTACCAGAGAACAAGGGGATTGACAAATACGAAAACCTCAAGTAACTCTCTTAATCAGCTTATCAAAACAATTTTAATAGAAAATGCTGGCCCCAAAGCAATATTCTATCTGTACGCTTCAAACTCTATTTACATGGAAATACCCTGCTGTTTGAGTTTTCATCAGTAAACTGTTATTTAGTACTCATGCTCTGTGCAGCCCCACACATAGTATGTCAGGATCCCAATTACTTATGTGACAATTTGGCAGCTGGGAAGTTGTCCTTAGTAGGAAATGAAGGAGGCTACTGGGTACATTTTTTTGTTGTGCTGCTGCTTCTATCTTAACCATGTCCTAAAAGGGATGGATGGAATCTCTTGTACCACATAAAATGTGTGATGTGGTTGCCTCACTAGAATGGGGGGGCAACTGATACATCTTCATATTGGTAGAACCCAAAACACCTTCTCTGAAAGAGTGGATGTATTGGCAAATTTGAGCATTAAGCTCTGCATTATAGTTACTAAATGGAGTTCATCACATTAGTTTGGTGTTCTGGAATAAAGCTTTTAAAACAAAGTATCAGTAACTGAAAAAAGGAAAGACCTTTTCCTTGTACAGTATGGGTACTGCAGGTATTAAGAAAAAAGTCAAATAAAAACAAAAAAAAAATCCACAGGAAAAAAACAGGATGAGAAAGCTTCTTTGAAAAGTCTATAAAGTAGAAATGTTACATATATGAAACTCTTCCTCTGATTTTTTTCACTACAGATGGCCAGTTCTTAAACGGAATAGGCAAAGCGGCCCTGAGAGCTAGATAAGATGTGCATCTTTGATGTGTATTGTACTGTAATAAGGAAGTTCCATGTGTCCTTTCAAACCCTCTATTCTCCTGAATGTTTGAATGTTGAACTATTATTTCATTAAGTTACAAGTATGCACAGATTACATTTTTCAAGCAATATCCCACTAACCCCTGTGCCTGCATGTGCTGACAAATTCTCTCCTAAGTTCAGAAGGTTGACCAAATTTCTTTCCTGTTTCTCATGCAGGTGTTGTAATGCCTGGAAGAACTGGGGAAAAAGCATCCTCCTTTTTCCTGTGCTTTAGTGGTAATTCATGCAACACAGAGGAGGTGTGAGACAATTTAGGACAACAACATGAGGTCTTCCATTCATTAAATAAAGGGTGTTTTTCCTTGTTGATTCAGAAGGTTGCTTGTGGAGGTCACAAGTTTAGTCTCTGCTTCCTCCTTTATTATTCTATTTTCTATACTTCTAAGCAAAAATCCTCACCTCCTCTAAGCATGGTGTTGAGAGAATAACCTCATGCAATTTCCTTTATGTGCAAAATAAAATTTCTGGAAAAACACTGTGACGTACTGAATGATAACGATGTTCACAGGGATTTTGGCCTGTTACAACACAGAACTAATGCAGTTGCACTGACAACAACAGTGAAGAGGGGAAGAGGCAGAGCAGTTTTGTTTCTGGCTGCATTCTTAGCCTTGGCAAATCTCTAAGGTTGCACTTTGTCCTAGCAGGGAAGGTCCACAGATGATATTAACTTTACATCAGTGCTTTTCACTAGGGATGCCACATGTAAGCTATACCTCATCAAAAGCTGTAGCACACTACAGCACCAGCACACTCTGTGAATCTCACCCCAGGCCAATACATTAGCAGAGGGAAATGTTTATGAACGTGGTAAGACCTCTTGAGCAGAAAATATTCTGTGGGTTAAACCAAGTAAGACTGTCCCACCTCCATGCTACTCATACTATCCTTGGGTGCAACTCTGTTGACTGTGATTAACATCAGGGTCTACATGGATATGGCTGTGGGAGGATATGACAGGTACCTACAAATCCCCTATGATGTGGTAAGGATGACGAAGATGTGTCTGTCTCTTCTAATAACGGAGTAAGGGCAGTTGAGTGAAATAAGACGATAAAAGACAAGAAAGTGCTTCTTTACAAGGAGAATTATTAAACTATGCAGCTGTTACAGGATCTTGTGGGTGTACTAGGCACGTTCAGTTGATTAATCACACTGTGAAGGGGCCTGCTCATCTACCTGCTACTCCAGCATTCTGTGACTCTTCCCTAATTCCTCAAATGGCAACAACAATCTGTGCTTGTATAACAAATCCTGCCTGAGAACTGAATGAGAATGTATCCACACCTATGTGTGCACCAGGTGCTTAAGCTTTGTATCAAGGAGATCCCACCCATGAGCTCAGGGAAGTCCAGGGAGTTGCTCCGCTGGTTTAGCAAAGCTATCTTGTGGTGAGATGATGGTTTTTTCAGCAACTGTACCAACTACATCTCTTCTAACAATAAAGGATGTTTAGACAGGGACCATAAATGGACACACCTTCATGTAACTTCTACATTAAATGGGTTTAATCTTACAGCAACCCAAAACACTGAAAAGACTGCATAAATCCATGGAAGAAATGCTACTAAATCCAGAATGGGGCCCTTATATATAATTTCACCATGTCTGTACACCTCTGTGGGTATCCACAGTTTGACAATGGTCACTCTTAGATACTCATGGGCATTAGTCACAAATAAGAGTTTTCCTCTTCTGAGAGGTGTTTAATATAGTTCTGTGCACACTGCGCAATTTAAATCTCACATGCTCCACACATTGTATTACATTAGGAATATATACTCACCCATACTGAAATAAAACCTTAAGTTCCCATAACCTGTAGTGTCCATGTATGGAGTGCATATTTTTCTTTCTCCATCTTTGACAAATACCATAGCTGAGCCAGATTCCAGTGTCCCACATTCAGTGCCAATGACAGCTCCAAGTATGTCCCACCTGGAGAAGTCAACAGTGGGCAGAGTGTCCAGAGGAACATTAATGATAAACTCATTGAAAACATGTTCTGTGAGTTCATTTCTACACACAAAAGCTGCTGTTGCTACTCTTACAGAAGACAACAAAATGCAATGCTTCGAATATGATTCCTGCGACATCTCTTCCATATTCAACAATAGTTTTGAAACTCAGTTGACTCAAATAAAGCAAAGTAATTGTAAATATTTTAAATAAATTGGCAGAAAAGCATGAATTACTAAAAAAATGAGATTTTTTTTAAAATGAATACTATTATCAAATATTCAATGTTGTGTTGTTCTATCATCTTCATTATTTTTCTGGCATAAAAATGTTTAAAATAGAATTGCTTTGTTTAATTTTGTATAATTTAAGGTTTATAGACCAGCCAAACTTGAAAAAGCACATGCCTACCATATCTGCCATGCAGTCAGTAAATAAGCAGGTAACAGCCAAGTAAAGCCATCTTTTAATATTTTTGAGCATTTTTAACTAACACATGAACAGACTATGAAAAAAGACTGCTGTGTTTGTAATATGTGATGATATAATATTTCTCAGTTTTTCTGTGCAACATATTATCTTCTTTTTATTCAGTGATAATTAAAAGCACTGTTGCAGAATTTTGATTAAATATTTTTTTATCGAAAATATGTTTTCATCATGAAAGCATTGGTTTCTTCAAAACTCTATTAAAATATTTTCAAATATTAGAAATTGTTGAAAACTTGTACATTATTTTGGTCTGATACATTATTATTCATGTTGAAGTCTTAATTCATAATAAATTATTTTAAAATTATAAGTCTGATAAAGCAATGAAATTTCTTAGAAGCACTGAATACTGATAATCTGACCATTTAACTAGCCAGTGTGATTAAGGATGAATGAGAAAACACTGAAGTTCAGAAATCTTTGTGGGAAGGCAGAGCATTTTCCGATCCAATTCCAGCAGAAAAAATCTCTAGCAGTGATGTGCCATGTGGCTATTTAAAAAAATCTCATTTCAAGAACTTAACAGTCTATTTAGCAGTTTAACCATTCCAACTATTTCAAAATGTATTTCTAGGATCTTCTTAAAAGCTTCCTGTTTCTCTACTGACCTAAGCTGTGACAGACCAGCAATGTGCCTGTTTGGAATCCTTCTTTAAAACTGCCAGGCATTCACACAGGAATTAGCGAGCTTAACATCACTGAAAAGCTTTTCTGATATAAGTATGTTAATGGAAGCACAGTTTGACCTAGCCCTAATTCTGAGGGAAGCATGTGGACTTTTTTAAGGTAATGTGCAATATAATCACAATACAATTTTGAAAATGGGTCTCGTGGGCTGAAGGCAAGCACAGAATTAAACAGTTGTGCCTACTTTAACTTACATGACAAAATCTCACAATGCTCCATTGATCTTTTGTATGCTCTATTTAGCTCAATTAAAATGCTCTCTGTAGTGACCCACAAAACAACCCAGGGTCATGAATGATGCAGATCATGGATGTTTCCGGGCACCCTCGCCTTTCAGGCAGCATTAAAACTAAAACCAGAAAGCTCTACAGCGTTAAAGAACTGGCACTTCAATAAAAATACAACAAAATAAGGATAAATGGAGACGGGTAATGGCATGACAGAGATGTAAACATTCTTGATTATATGTCGTATTTGGATTAATAATCCCTCACACAACACTTGAGATTCTTCTTTACAAAACAGGCAATAGAATGATGTATGGTTCTAAGTTCTGTTGGACATGGAGGTCCAAAGCTGCAGCATCTGTGCTAGAGAGGCCAGAGGCAGACTAATATGGGAATCTGCCCACTTTTAGGATCACTTTTTAGGATCAGGCCCTAATTTATGCAATTAAAGAGAATGACAGAGGGAAGATGAGTGATATTAACCACATCAACCTCTGTCCATGTGGCCTACTACTTTAGGTGGGACACGCAAAAAATCAATCAAACCAATCAACTGCTTATGAAAAACAATTATAGGCTCCTCTGCAATCATGGTTGAGCTCTTTCAGCTGTCTCACTTCCAAAAGAGTGGTCGTAAATGGATTTAACTCCAGCTGGGGACCCATTACAAGTGGGGTTTCCCAGGGCTCAGGGCTGGGTCCAGCCCTGTTCAATGTCTTTATCAATGATGAAGGCGTTGAGTGTACCCCTAGCAAGTTTGTGGATGACATTAAGCTGGGTGGAAGTGTCTATCTGCTGAAGGGTAGGGAGGGTCTGCAAAGGGATCTGAACAGACTGGACTGCTAGGATGAAGTTTAACAAGTGGATGAGCTGCTGAGGGGCATGGTTTAGTGGTTGATAGGAATAGTTGGACTCGATGGTCCTGTGAGTGTTTTCCAACCTAGTGATTCCATGTGATTCTGTGATTTTGCCTTTCACTTGAAAGCTGACAGGCTCCAGCTGATGTTATGAAGAGGAGTCTGGTTACTTCCTGCCAGCTCTGTGTGAGATAGAAATTATTTCTCTGAGTCTTTGAATACAGTAGAACAATATTTCAAATACAGTTCAAATAACATTCAAAAATATTCCTCTAAGAAGGAATTGAGGCCGCTGATCTATCAGCATTTGGGTGCAATCCCCAAAGCAAAGGCCCACAGAAATGATGCAAACAGGGACAGTGGTGGAGACAATTTTATATGGTGGGGATGTTTTCCATATCATTATCTGAGTTCAGTGTGTATTCATGGCTGCACGCATGTAAATCCTCACTCTCATAGCAGCAGTTCAAAGAAGGAAGTTTCTAATATAGCATAAACCTTGAAAAGGATAAAAAAAAAAAACCGATGAAAAAAGTTGTGATGCCTTGGGCTGGATGCTTATTGCCTCAGAAAACAGAATTACTCCAGGCTAGGGCAGACTGCCACACCATCAAGACTTTAGATGTTAGGGGGCAGACCAGGATCTGGTTTGTGGAACTGCATGCAGGATGATAAAGCAAAATGCATCTGCACTCCGCCTCACTCCTAGCTGTGAGCAGTGGCACCTGCAGAGTGGAGTTAGATGCTGTGTGACAGTGAAAATGTAATATTCCTAATTTGGAAGAAAGTATGCATTTGCTAACCAAGATATGGTATAGTATTTTATTTCCATATTTCTACTCACTGCAGCATTTACCATTTTAAAAGTTCACTCATTAACTATGAAGGACGTCCCCTGATTCAAGCAGCTGATGTGGAGGGGGTCTGGCCAGAGTTAGCTCAACTAAACACCTGGTCCAGCAGAGACAGGATCTACCAATAGGGCAGATGTTTCCAGGTAATACTCCCATCTGTGTTTTCAAAATGGAAAGAGACTAAGAGAACATCCCAAATGTATCCCACATGTTTACCTAACATACAACACACACACATACTATTTTTTTCTTTGTTTGAAAAAGCACTTGCTGTGCCATGGGCTGATTATTCAAACTGGGACAGAGTTCACACTGAATATTTTTTCTGTAAGCCTCAAATAGACCACGTGTCCACAGGATACATTAGCATGTATTTCTTAAAAGGTGCTCTTTACCTTCAGCACAGCACAGGCAGAATTTGAATCAACTGTTAATGATCTGAAGTACTTTGTAGGTTAAAATCAACATTCACCAGAGACCCATAAATTAACAGTGTACATTTCTCATTGCCCTGGGGTTACAGCAACTAATGAAATTCTTTTCCTTTTTTTTTCATTTCAAGTGAAAAAGAATCAAGATCACATTATTGGCATTTTTCTTTTTGTCAGAATTTATACACTGAGGTATATTAAATGATACTTCTCTACCAGGACACCCATTTTTTGTTGCAATGCTCACTCATGTTTTGGCAAGAGTGGTAATTTTGCCATTCTAGATCATTTCTTTTGCAATAGTTCCTGCTGGATCTGATTTTGCAGGTACTTTTCAAATCCCAAAGTATATATCTAAAGTAAAAATTGTAGATTATCAGTCAGATCATCAGCTTTTACACAGCAGGCACAGCCATGCTTTTGGTGCAGGAGGGGGACAGCAGGTTGATTCTTCACCTGTCCTGCCTCCTCCTCCTCCAGCATCTGCAGGGTTCTGCACAAGCTGGAGTTCTCTCACTAAAAACCATGGCTCACAACAAGGATCCAGAGGGGATGAATCTCCCAAGGAATCTGATTTCAAATGGATATGAATTTGTGAAGAACACTCAGGTGTAACAGAATAACAAAAAACAAATCAACACTGAATGTTTTCTTCAGAATGCCTATATAGTTCACAAGCTCAACTTTCTTTCATTAAAAGCTTTTGTGGCAGAATGGTCTGGAGACAGACCGCTCCTCCCAGTTTTCTGGATTTGTTCCTTCCTAAAATCTATAGACACCTGTTATTTACTCTATTGCCATTTATCCTAGTCAAAATCTTCCCTGACCACACAGCAAAGACAAAATGCAATTCTCTATCCAATTTCCTCATCCCTGGAGTGATGCTGGATGCCTGCTTAGGGCCCTGCAGAGGTGAGGGGCACTCACCCTTTAGGCTGGCTCTCAAACTCTTCTGCCCACTGCTCCTGGGCATCCTCTGTGGAGAGGTCCACATCACGGGTGGTGGCAAAATTGAACTCACTGCCTTCTGTCCCATGGAAGTAGATGGAGTTTCCATCTGACTGGCAGCTATGCTGTGGAAAAAATGAACACATGGGAAGGGATGTTACATTGGTTTTGCAAGGGCAGCTGTCTTGCTCATGCAGCATCAGAGCTCAGAGCAAGCTGTACCTTATCTAGTGACTCACTGACACCTGAAGCAAAAATAAAAAATGGATGGCCAGCTTTTACCCACCTTGACTCACCCACAGAGTGTGTTCTGATCTTGTACTTTTTTTTCCTATAAATGCCATTCAGAGCACTGTACAGCTTTGTTTATATAGAAAAGACACATACCATACCTTTGGGTGCTTTTTATTTCTATTTTAACCAATTGCCATTATATCTGGTATATACACAACTGTGCGTACGAAGAACTTCAGCAGTATATCAAATACTGCCTTGGATATTTGTTGGCATATGAGTTTCATGCTGCGAAACACATGAGATCTCCATGACTGAACTCTGACCAGCAGAGGTGTTTGCATGTAAAGTTGCTAGGCATTGCCATACAGTAAACTTTGGGCCTTACTGTGCAAGAGAAAAGGCTGTATTTATCATAGTTTCTTCAAATACCACAACATATAGTTCGATTGGCCACTAGCTCTTACGATAAAGCAGTCTCAGGGACCCTGAGGCTGCCCCCCAAACCCAATGCATCTGCTTTTCCTGTTGCATTTTTGTATATACCACCTCAGCAGCACCAAATGAAGCCATGCATCTGCCCCAGTGTAACCTGACTACCATGTGTTTCCAGGAGTATCAACATGGAAGAAGCTGTCTGGAAGGTGCACCTGGGAGCTACAAGACAGATTTTCTTCTTTCTTCCATCCTACTTTTGCCTTCTTCTGTGTTTGATAAAATGTTTAAAGTCTGCAAAATCCATGTGAAACAGATCCTGGAAGCTTCTAAAAAACATCTCCCTGGCCTTAATGAAAACTTGGTATTTTATTGAATTGTTCATGTTACAACAAACAGTGATAAAAGTAATAATTAGCTACACACTTAAAAAAAATCTTAGTCATATTTAAACTGAAAGTTGAAATACAAGATGATTAACTATTCCCAGGGAAGACCTAGGTGACCTAAAGGCTGGTCAGTCTCACCTCTGTGCCCAGCAAGATCATGCAGTAGATCATCCTGGAAAGTCTGCTGAGGGACACGGGAAATAAGAAGGTGGTAGGTGACAGCCAACATAGCTTCACTAAGAGTAAATTGTGCCTGACAAATTTGGTGGCCTTGTGTGACAGGGCTACGGTGTTGGAGGATATGGGAAGAGTAACTGACATCATCTACCTGCACTTGTGCAAAGCTGTCCCACAGGACGTTCTTGTTTCTAAATTGGAGAGGATTTGATGAGCAGACCAGTCAGTGGATAAGTAATTGCCTGGATGGCTGCACTCAAAGAAATGTGGTTAACAACTCTATGTACAAGTGGAGACTGGTGATGAGCGGCATTCCACAAGGGCTGGTATTTGGACTAGTGGTGTTTAACATCTTTGTTAGAATCATGGTCAGTGGGATTGGGTACACCCTCAGCAAGCTTGCTCATGACAAACTTGTGTGGCATAGCTGACACCCTGGAGGACGTAGATGCCATCAAGAGGGACTATAACAAACTTAAGACATGGGCCTGTGTGAAGCTTATGGAGTTCAGCAAAGCCAAATGCAAGGTCCTGCACCTGGTTTGGGGCAATCACAAACACATTGGCTGAGCAGAGAATGGATTCAGAATAGCCCTGGAGAGAAGGACTTGACAGTGCTGGTGGATGAGAAGCTGAATGTGAGCTGGTAGTGTGCACTCGCAGCCCAGAATACCAACTGTATCCTGGGATACATCCAAAGCAGTGTGACCAGCAGGGCAAGAGAGGTGATTCTCCCCATTTACTCTGCTCTTGTGAGACTTCACCTGGAGTACAGTGTTCAGTTCCAGAGTCCTCAACACAGGAAGGACATGGATCTGTAAAAGTGAGTCCAGAAGAAGGCCTCTAAGATGATCAGAGGGCTTGAGCACCTCCCATATGAGGAAAGATGGAGAGAGTCAGGGTCATTTAGCCTAGAGAAGAGAAGGATCTGGGAAGACCTTATAGCAGCCTTACAGTACATATAGGGGGCCCACAGGAATGCTGGGGAGGGACTCAGGGAGTGTAATGACAGGACGAGGTGTAACACTGTTAAGCTGAAAGAGGAGAGATATTAGGAAGAATTTTTTTTTACTAAGAGGGTGGTGAGGCACAGGTTACTCAGAGCTGTTGTGGATGACCCATCACTGGAGCTGTTCAAGACCAGGCTGGATAAGGCTTTGATCAGCTTGTCCCTGCCCATCACAGCAGGGTAGGAACTGGATGATCATTAAGGTCCCTTCCAACCCAAACCATTCTATAATTCTATGATTCTATAATTACAATAATTCTACATTCTTGCCACAGTTCAGTACCTGAAAGATACTGAATAACGCCAAATTGCATTGACCTTTTCAGTATTGCCTATGCAGTGCCCCCTTGTCTCTGAGCCCCTTCATAATGTGCTGAGGGAGAGCACAACGATCACCTCTTCTGCCTTTAAAAAGGTCACGGTAGTGTCATGGAAATGAATAATTAAATTTTTAACAAATAGAAAGATGTGGCAAGAAATGAAAGCTGCCCAGTACATCTTTGTCTATGGGATTTTATAGGTAAAGTGCAAAATAACACATTTTCTCACATTCCATAACTCTTCTTTCATTTATCAATGCAAAAAAAAGACAACCGAGACTCTTTCATTGATGATTTTCAAGTATGGTTGCCTATAATTTAGTTACTAATTTATATTTTGGAATGTAATATGTGGCTATATTTTTGGAGTTGTCTATATGTTGTCAGAAATAAATCTGAGTACTTGATATCTGATTTTAGTATAAAGATTTCCTGGTCTATAGCAGAATATCAATAGCTCTGTGTTTACTAACAGTGACAGAATAGCACTTAAAGAAATAAACACACTATAAAAATATAGAATGCTTCAGCTGCTAAAATAAGCAAATTGCTATTAAAGTGTTTTTCTTCCAAAAGCAGGTCAAAACAATGGTAAGATTCTGAGGTGCTGATAATTTATCACAGAATTTAAACAGATTTTGCCTCCTTGCTCTGTTAACATACCACACACACTGTGCACCATATATGTAACTGCTGCCACTGAAAAGGCAGAATAAGTTACAATCAAATATTTTATAATCAGTAAAAATTTCTGAAACAGTTTTGTATCATAGCCTCTTTGAGAAAAAACTGTGCTGTTCTTTATAACTGAGTCCAAAATGGTTTTTCTCTGCTGATTTTATCCTTCATGCTTACGGGTATTGCTAACACTAGATTTTTAAGAATAATTTTTTTATTTTGCTCTTTTTTTTCTCAGAATTTTCTTCATTTGTTGAAAAGAAATGAAGTACCCTTTATCTGTCAATCAGTCTGCCACTAAACTCCTATTATCTGCAGGCAGTCAAGTAAATACACTAAAACCAAATACTCAGGCTAAAACTTAATTCCAATTTACACGTAACCCTTCATCTCTTAGACAAAAAAATAGACAAATAGATACTACTGAGTTAGTTATTACAGTTGAACACAAGCTTTGGAAAATCCTTTATAACCCTTATTTATACCCCAGGTGCTAAGTTATATTAAAGGATATACCCAATAGTGGGGCATGTAATTAGTAATCTCTTGCTTGATGAAAGTCACCTATTAAAAGAAACATAAAACAGTCACAACCCCATTGATATTAATATTTGCATGTCCTTCTGCTGCCTAACAGAATATTTACTGAAGTATGTTTGATAGAATTTCCCATTAGGTTGTCAAGATAAATAAATGGGCAGTTTGGCAAAAGGGTGAATATATAATTATTTATACAGTGGTGTATGATCAATTCCTTATGAAAGCTCATAAGGATACAGAAGCATCATTTAATTCATTAGCTTTATAAAACTATCTCTACATTTTTCTAGACAGCTACACAGTACCTATGAATATGTATTTTATGCATATTTTATATGTTAATGACCATGTGTGGCTTAAATCACTCTCTGCTCATACTAGCTTTAAATCTCATGAGAAACAGCTATGCAGAACTAAAGTTCAAACTGAGGGTTAATTCCTTTTGTTATTCTACATACCTATAAAACCAATAATAGAAGCTCATTACCTTTAAAGTGAGGATGAAAGACGGCTAAAACACATCTATGGGTTTTAAAGAAGTTCTGAGGCAGTTTCATCATTTTTTGTTTTTTGCCCTACCATTGGAACCTTGGACATTCCTATGTGAGAAGTAGGTGATCAGCTCCACTTGCATATGCTGAGCTGCTCCAGCAAGGGCTAGGGCTCCTCTGCTCATGATCTCATACTCTTCCACCTACCACCTCTGCCTTGCTTGTATAATCATTACCTCCCTGTTCAGACTTAACTTCTGCAGTTTTCTTTCCATCTTCCAAGCAGTTGCTGTATGTTGCTGCTTTTACTGCTCTTTTCCTTTCATCCCATGGGCTGCTGAGGGGAGAATAAGCTCAAAGATCATGCAGCATAGGAAGCTCCTAGAGATGGAAAGGAGATGGTCCCTCACTGGCTTTGCCCCCAACTACTTTCTCAGTCTTGTTCAACATCCAGGAAGCTACTGACTGTGTTGGATTATTTTGCCATTTTGTAGTAAAGCTTGATCAGATTAGAGACTGAATTGAAATCATCAGACTCATTTTCTCTCAAGTTCAACTCAGGATTTGAATCCAAACCTTTAGAAATGAAGAACCAAAGTACAATTTGCATACTGTGCTGCCTTATTCCCAAATTAAAGGCTTTACACTTGCAGTGGTAGTCTATATACTTTCAGTACTTAAGGACTGAATTTTACAAGTCTTTTTCTGACATTCCAAAGTGATAAAAAAATCTGAAAGGAACGTATAATTTTGAAACCAACAGGATTAAGCTCTCCCCGAACTGCAGACATTGTAGATCTCTCGAGTCCTCTCTTACAAGTATGAGATTCAGGTTATTATCTGTTTAATTTTTATTTACACTTAAATGATTTATAGGATAAGAACAAATTAGCTTCCTGAGCAAATTTTGTAACTAGAAAGGCCAAATGACATGCATTGTAGGATATTTCTCCTTGTTACCATGGAAGCACCAGTTGTAGGTCTCAAAGCAGAGTTTAATTTTATTTAAAGGGGATTAAAAGCATCTGGAACATTTAGTAGGTCCTTGCACAAATTACAACACTGAAAAGTTAACTAATTTGTGAGAAAAAAATAATTTAGAGAATAAATCCTTTGACAAATCTGATAAACTTCATTAAACAAAGTTTTCTCTGAAATGACATACATAATAGAACACAAGACACTTGCAGGCACTTGAATGGAGTTACTTTGCAACAGCATCTATTTCCCATTATTTGCAACTGGAGTGGGACTGTCAGCCTGCCATAAGTAAACTGTTGTATTCCTAAATAAACAATCCCTGCCTGCTGCCAAACAGAAGGAAGCCAAGTTCTCTTCAGAGACTGTGTCATCCCAAAGGAAAAAAAACCAGTTTAATTTAATTGGGCACTACCAATACTATTATTCAGTAGTAGCAATTGTTAAGCTACTGCTTTGCATGAATAGGGTAAAATGAAAATTGCCTGGATGAATTCCCATATCTCAGCATGCTTAGTTTTGCTTTCAATCTAATTCATTCTGAATTCCCCCTGTTTCTAAAGTTTGCCTACGAGATGGTTATGGTACCATGACTTTTTCCTTATTTTCAAGATCCTGCATAGCTCATGCTTGCCTGCCCCCACTATCTCACACATGCAATGTCTTGTGGCTCACTTTTCCTTGATTTCCAATGCTTGCCACTTTATCTGTTGGTAAGACAATGGAATTTGCATGTCCTTGCCCATTCTGCCCACCGTGCTTGGCAAATTTCCCACTCCATGATGTCTTTCAGACATTTCCTAAGTGTTTTCTTCAACAAGCCTTGACACTGATTACACTGGAGAATGCACTGCTTACCAGAATGAGCACTCTCCCCTCTTGCAATGTTACATTTTACTCCCACATGTCCCCAGCCCCAGCTTATCTCCTATTTCACAAATAGCTTGCAATTTCCTGGGACATTTGCTATCTTTTTGGTAGAGGCAGAGGTGGTACATCCCTTCATCAGGGCTCTTTGATGCTACAATGGCACCACTACCAAAAAAAAAAAAAAAAAAAACAAACCAACCAAAAAACCACAAAACCACAAAAAAACAAAAAAAACCCAAATAAACCCCAAAATAAACCCCAACAAAACCCCAAAACATTTTCATGCAAAAATTGCTGTTATCTATGAGTGTTTCTAGTCTATGAGTACAGTTCTTACACAGGTTATCTGTGAGAGACAGAAAGTTTTATTAATCCAGGTGAGATATCTGTTGTACATTATAAGGGCATTATCTAATAACTTTGAAGATATAGCCTATGAGACAGAGTAGCGCATGGTTTAAAAATCAAACCTTTGTCAAGAGTCTGTTTCACTTAGGACTGCCCAAACCCACTGGCCAGCAAAAGAAAAGAAATCAGATTTGGTGAAGCAGGTGATTTCTGATTTGACCCATTTACACTTCTGTAAACAAATATTGACCAACTTTCTGCAGCATCTAAATGGCTTAAGGGCCCCAAATACGATCTGGGATACTACACCATGTAGCATGTCTGAACAATCTCTGTATTTTTAAAGACTTGCATGACAGCACCATGTAAGGAAACATATGCTACCCTCAGCATGCCCTGTTGGCTAGGAGAGACCTCTGGAGGTCTCCAGTTCACTCTGCCGTGTGAAGCAGTGCAAATGTCAACTACATCAGCCTATGCCACAGCTGCAGCTAAGTACACAGCCCTGAAGATTTGTAGAAGCTCTTAAGACAAAGATTGAAAATGTAAACAAAAGCACTGAAGTTCACCCAAACTAGCTTTTGTCCCGTTGTTCACGTCCAACTTGTGAATCAATAAATATCTCTTGTCTCTACAGTATGGGTTTTCTTTACTTGGAGAACAGAACAGAGGGCAACTAAATGATACAACTCAGCCATTCAGAGAAGCATCAATTGGAAACACTAGTGTGAAATTCCTTAGTGCAACAGATTTTTGGCTGAGGTTCTGCATATGATCTTCCTGAGGCTCATCCCCACACTCCCATGAAAACGTTGCTCACCTCTGTGCCTGCAAAGTGTCCACAGTCATCTTTACCATCATTAAATTAGGTTTTTTATCAGAGAAGAACACTGATGCACATCTTCATACCATCTCTCCTGGGCCTAATGGCCCTGATGATTCTTTCAGACAGTTGTAGTCTCACAATTTAATTTTTGGCGACATTTCTTGCATTGGAATGAATGTGTTGGGCATTTGGGCAGTGCCAGCTTGCAAAGGGCTGACAGCAGATGGAAAGAAATCTGCCCAGTATGCCTTCACCTCTACATGAGCAGAGAGCCATCAATTTCCCCCATTAAGGAGTTGTCACGCAGCCCACCCAGCTGGAGGAGCATCTCTGATAACCAGGCTGGCTGGCGTATGCTATTTAAATATGAAACACACTTTAAAAGTAAACGAAAATATCGTTTGTCGGCAAATTGAAATTGCATGGCTTTGACCACAGCCAATTTTTTAATGACTGTAATATTTTAAGTGATTATTTTTGCCACTTCAGACTGCTCCTTAGAGAGGAGAGAGTTTTTTTAATTAAAATCTAGGCAATGTAAACAGATGAGATATGAGAAGCAGAGGAGCAAGAAAAAAGATGAAGTAAATTAATTAAAGTAGCATTGTCAATGGAGCCATAGATTAGATATTGTGCCTTTCTGTGTATGAGTCATGCAGGTTTTTTAAATTTTTAGATGTTAGCAGGACAGCAGGTAGAAGGACAGATTCAGTTTTGATAAAACCATGCAGTTGCCTATGCAATGTCTTAGGCAGCAAAAGTACAATGACAGAATTTAGGGTAGATTCTAAGTCTAAATTCTGTGGACTTGCTTATTACCACTTCTGGTCTGGAGTTCCTTCTTTAACTAAAGGAAAAAACACAATGTGACTAGGATATTTTCCCATGAGATAGACAGGGGTTTAATCTTTCCTGCTTGCAAAATTTTTACATCATTTAATACAGGTTACAGAATGAAAACTTTGGCTGCACAAGCAGGCCAGGTGCATAGAGGGTTATAGTGCAACTTCCCTTTCGGAAACAATGGGATGAAACTTGTCCTGTGATGTAGTAACAATTTATAAAGCTTGTTTTCAGTCATCATTTCTGATCAGAGACTTATTCCAAGGCTGGTGTTCAAACCTCTTGGCTTATTTATAAGTCATCGGTATGATTTGTATTTTACCTTCATAGGACATTCCATGATGTTTGCACAACATCAGTCATTCTGGTGATGACTGATTTCCTTAATGAGTCATTTGACTGGCACGAACCAAACTATTCCTCTACGTTGTTGGAAACTATTGATTTTTCTAGCACTCTGCAGTGTGGATGATTAAACCTCATCTTTCTTCTAAAAATAATGTGTATTTACACCAGTGTAAAATTAGAGTTAGCAAGAGTCAACCAGAAATTTTTCTAAGATTTGGTATCTAATGGGTCAATTCATGTTGTTTTTGCTAATGTGCATCTCACAGTGACCTGCAAAGACTAAATTCTTTCTTTCTAGGAGGCAGGAAAGACCCCTGGTGTTCTGACACCACGTCAGAGCTAATGCTGGTTTCCTGCCACCTCCAACCACACTTTCAAGCCATAGGGAACTGGCACGGAGAAAGGTGCAGGATCAGCATTGCTGCCCAGCAGCAATTCTCAGCTGTTTGAACAACTTTCAGCACCACAGTCAACCTATCAGTTCCAATGACCCTCCTAGGCATTGTGTCTAAGCATTATTATTTTAATTAAAAGTGTGATTATTAACAAAAACCCCATAGGTTAGATCCAGTCCAATGGGTATAAAGATGCCTCCTCATGAGCACAGCTCAGAATACCCACAGTCTCACTAAAGGGGCCTGGTTGACAGGTTTTGTGCACCCTGCTCTGCTTTCCTCACCTCTGCTGCCCTTCACACTCCTCCTTCCACCCAACAGAGAAGCACGAATGGCTCTCAGATGATGTGCAGCAGGAAGCTTGCTTGCCTCTTCCCAAGAAGATTAGGTGGATGAGGGTGCCTGTGAGGCAAAGCAGCTGGCAGAAGGCTGGGTTTGGCCCACAAACAAAATACTGCCTTGCTAGATCTTATTCAAAAACAAAAAAGTGTTACCAGAAGTATCTATATCTGTGCAATTATGTCCGATATAAGGTCATAGTAATTTCAATCTGCCATTTTTAAACTAGATATAGCATCATCTTTCCTCCTGCAAAAAATATACTTGATCTAATCCAATGGGTACCTCAATCTCTTTTAAAACAAGAATCTGAAACAAAAAAATGGAGAAATATCTTGTTCATTTCAAGAAAAAAAAAAGACAAATACAGAAAGTCAGCATATTTGTTTGTTTGGAAAGAAGACTATCCCTTACAATCATTCCTATTAATTAACCGAGTATTCAGAGACTGGAAATCTGCTCTGGAGCTGAGAGTGTGGAATAGCTTAATCAGCCTTTCTTTTTGCCAGGTTCCTGTGGCTGCATGTGTATCTTCTCTGTACAGTGTCACACAGTAACACAGGTTCAGGAAGGACTCACAGATCTAGGATGTGCATAGGCCTGATATACTCAGGGTGCAGTGAAAGGTCACAGAGTTTTGCAGACATATTTTCAGCGTACTTTTCTGAGTGTAAGTGTTCAGTTCTCTCACTCTCTCTTTACACAGCTTTTTCTTCTGCTAAGCTAGCACACATCTCTGAGAAATTAAAATGAGATAAATGGTGATGACCTGTTCATAGAATCATAGAATCATAGAATCACCAGGTTGGAAGAGACCCATCGGATCATCGAGTACAACCAATCTCATCAAACACTAAACCATGTCCCTCAGGACCTCATCCACCCGTGCCTTAAACACCTCCAGGGAAGGTGAATCAACCACCTCCCTGGGCAGCCTATTCCAATGCCCAATCACCCTTTCCGTGAAAAAGAGAAAGTCAATGAAGTCTTGAGGTTCACGGACTTTTAACAGCTCTCAGAGCACAGCATTCTTCACGTATTTCAGCAATCTCAACCACCAATGCAACATTCTAACCACAACTGGTTGCAAGGCCATGCTCACACTCAGAGCTGTCACTGGAAATATTGAAATGCGGTCAGGAATTTATCCTGTTCAACACCCTTCCACATAGTCCAACACAGATAAATACAATCCAGTGGATCCAATTAATCTCCTAAGGGTTGCTTGGCCTTGCTAACAGCATCTTTCTTGTCTTTTGCTGTCTTCTTTGGAACTGTAACACACAAATTCAGTGGCTTATCTCTCAGCTTGCTTCCTGTCTCAGTAGCCAGTTCCAGCTGCGTCTGCAACCAGCCATGTGCTTTCAAATGAGTAGCAACCGTTCCTGAGCGCAGCAAGAAATATAATAATATTTTTGGTCCATGCTCAAGTAGACTGGGAGAGGAAGAAAAACCACTTCCCAAGCTGGGCACAGGCAAGTTCCCACGAGCACTTATTGACAACATACTGTACAAATCCATCAAACCAGAGTAAATACATTAGTGCATAATTATCATTTATGCTTGCACTGTCCACTCCAGTGACTGAATTTATCAGGGCACCTAAACCAGGACCCAGACAGTAGTTTTTGCAGTAGCATTTTCTTTCGTTTCAGCTTTCGTTTTAGTTTACTAATCTGAGTTGCTATTAAACTGAGCAATTTTACCAGCAAAACTCCTGGATTTGTAAAGTTAGGTATTTATTTCAGTAGACCTCCGTTACTACCAAAGTAAAATTTCTATGGAAAAAATATACTTTCTTTGCAACTTGATAAGCATTCAACAAGTGCACATACAAGGTGTAACAAGCAATTCTATAAGCCACCTTCTGAGCAAGAACTTGCTGAACCACGTCTAAGTATGTGAGTCACAGAAACATTTAATTTCAACTACCAGCAAACAATATTTTAATGTCTATCTTTACTAACAGAGTAACCCACTAAGGCAACAAATTGGTATTCTATGAGACCTCCCTGGGACGGTTGAGGGGATAGGTGAGGTGGGCAGCTCTAACATGCTAGAACCATTCTCTGGCCTGGAGAGCAAATGACACATAAGAATTTGCATCCACTAGGGCAAACATTCTCCTCCCAGAGAAATGATGTCAAAAAAGCAAAGAGATGTTAGTAGTGATGACCCGAAGGTGTGCAGGACCATGGGCTCATGTTTTCATCCTTGTTTTGTATATACTAATCAAACCCAGGTTAAGCAACAAATAACATCCAGAAATGTGACTGGTCACAGGTATTGTCAAGGAAACTCAAAAGGAAAACCACAGAAGGAAGTAGTGAAAACAGTAACCCACATATCAAGGAAGAATTTTAAGGCCAATTTATCTAAAATACTAATTGGTATGGGATATGAATTCAAACTTGCATAGCACAATCAGGCTTGGATGGCATAGTAAAGGTCTCTTCAGCTTGAAATGGAATTTGGTATAGTGATAGACTAAATGTAGAAGTGTGTTTCAAAAGCACAGTTGAGAGTAATAAAAGTTAGCACAGTCAATGAAATCTACTGATCCATTAGCAATGAAATTTACCGATCCTTTAGTAAAAATTAAAATTGTGATACAGACTTTCTGAACAACCATCAGGACTCTTTAGAAAGTTTTAGATGTCTGGGAAGCAAAAGGAGTTGTAGGGGAAAAAAAAAAAGAGAACTAGAATTAGCTTTGACTCAAGCAATCCCTGTAGCACTTGTCAGGGTTTTGCCAACATTATTCCACAGGTCAATGACTTTGGCTGTGATTGAGAAATCTCCTTAGAGCTTCACCCAGTTTCAATGCTCTTGCAGCCTGAAAGCATTAACAATATTTGGGATGCTATGAAGATGTAGCACCCTTGCTGTTGTCATTCTGACATTAAACTGGCTAAGTTATCTGACTGCTGTGAAATGCTGCTTGAAACAGAGGTGACTGCTGTGGTTACATTTAAAATGTGATGTAATGTCATTAGCACAATGTACAAAGATTCTCACCTTTCTATTATGCAAAATAGTGTGGTTGTAATAAGCTGAGATATGCTAAATATTTTAAAGAATATATTTTTTTATAACATTGCAATCCTGAAAAGCATAAAAACTTTTTCAAATAATGTTTTTCTTGGTGTTTTATTGCTATGACAAGTTCTATGTTGAATCTGATGTATATCTTGACCCAAATTATAGTTTTACTTTTGACATAACATGAAATTCACATTGAAAAATCTGTTCAAATCATATTTGGCAAGATAATTTCTGAAAATTTGAGGAAAACTAGGGTAAAAGACTTAAAAATTAAAATTGAGAAGGGGAGAGCTCTGGTGACAATCTAGATGCAGTAAAAATGTTTGAAATAGCTACAGGGTCCCATGAAGCATATAAGATTTCTGTCACCCATAGCTTTTATCCACTGTCACTACACCACAGCCTTGCACAGTACCTGGCGTAAGTGGCAGCACAAATGTCAGCTGGGAACATACAATTCACATTTCACTTGTCCCTAAAACACAATATAGCCTTGGAGGAATAGCATCTTGGTGGAAACTCACTTGCAACTCATAGGTTTCAGCTTGTAAGGATTTTTTTTTCTATGAGTATTAAGTGATCTCAGAGTTTAGGTTCCTTTATCTCTCATGTGACCATAGTTGTCTATTGAGAGAAACTGTCTGAGTTTAGCTAAATAAAACCAGAAGCCTCAACAACAACAAAAATTCATCAACAACTGGAATGAGGTTTACTTGCTAAAGTTTAGATGCTGTTTGTGGATGTTTCAGAAGGAGCAAGTAGTGTTTAGGTTTAGCCAGATGAGGAGATACTCTGTCTGTGGTACATTAATCCTTGCTTTGCTTTCACACCTTCACATGTTTGGGGTGGATTTTAAAATGCAGAGATAAGGCTGACAGCACAACAACTATGAACTGATCACAGAAAATTACATCACTAAATACAGAGGACAGTCTTTGATTCTAAAATATCATAGAAAAAAATAGACAGTGTAGCTTAAATGAAGTAAAAGAGAAAAAATCAATATGCAGGTACTATGAGTAGATTAGTGGGAGTATTTATTTCTAATCTGGGGATATTCATATCAAGTTCTGTGGGAAAATGATCAGGTCATAAGCAGACTCTTACTGCCCTCAGTACTCAATATCTGCTTCCTGTGGAAATGCCAAACCCATTACAAGCATCATAAATAAACCCTGACATCAAAACTGCCTTTTCTGTGAATGAAAAATGAAATGAAAACAGAAAGTCATCTACTGTTCAAGTTGAGGCTGCTTGGAAACATAGAAAGCAAGAATCCAACTGATTGCCATATGTTGAACAACTGCATTTGAAGGAACATTGCACACACAGATCTTTTAGGGCTACTTAGAGCTTTTCCAAAAGCTATATATCTTGCTGCATCTCATATATTGCAACAGAATATTAATGGAAAAGAGACTTTTAAGGAGTAGCAGTTACTGAATGCATACTGCAATGGAGATGTGATATTCACAGTCAGAAAAGGTAGGAAACCACAGTTATTTATAATGTTTTGTGATGAACTGAGTAGTGGTACCCGAACAGCACCAAGATAAACAAACAGGTAGACTTCAAATTACTCTGGAGAGAACTGAATTTGCTTCAAAAGTAAAGCACTGTTTTGTTAAAAGGAAGCTGCTTTTCATTTTCTGTTACATGATCTTTGACATGACCATATAAACTGTTGTTTGGTTTTGGTCACAGCAGAGAAGTTGCATTGTTCTAGAAAGCCCCTGTGGGACAGAGACAAGGTAAAAACAAAGTAAAAAAGAGCTCAATTCTAGAAGCAGACGGAATGTCCTAAAGACCCTCATACGTTTGGAGTTTGATTAGATGTTCCTGTCTTCTTCTACACACAAGAGTAATAATAACATTAAGCCATAGAAAATCAGACTAACCTTAACTGTGGCTCCAGGAAAGAAAAGCCAGTTGCCAGTATCCACAGGATCAAGATTATCTTCTAAAATAACTTTTCTGTGAGCAGCATTTATGATCAGGACATTGTCCAGTGCCCAACAGGCTTCATACACATCACCAGTCTGAACATAATCCTGTTTCCACTGAAAATGGATATTTTCACCTTTAGCATCTTCAGGAAGGTACAAGATGTGGATGATTGTGCTGACATTGGAAGGGGCACTGAAAAACAATGATATGGGATTAGATCAAGTTTAAGTCATAGGCAAGGACACTTTTCTCTCATTTGACATGTATACTAGGGGTGACACAGCTGCGCTGAAAATACCTGCCCTGAGGCAGAGCCCCACTGTGCCATGCGGCACACACACAGCCTGAACAGACAGCCTCCCATCAAAGAAATTCTGAGCTAAGTCAATGAATAACAGATCACTGCAGGTGTTTGGAGAGTAGGACAAAAAAGCAGGGCAACATTCATACTCGATAATGGTCCCAGGTCCCAGGTGGCTGGGCACTGTCAGGTATTCTGCAGGTACGGACAAAAGAAAATGTTAAGGAAGCGCTTTACTAAAACATATCTCCGAAAATGTGATTTTTGTATGGTCTTTCTCCAAAAGAAACTCCTGACTTCTGGTGACTCATTCCCTCATAAATCTGGATACAGCAGAATAGCCAGAGGGGAAAGCTGGAAATTTCCTCTGATGAATGTGTTTTTCCAATCCCACATCCCTGCTGTTAGGATAATTGTGTGGATGGGGAGAGCCAGGTTGCCTTTCTTTCCATGTTCTCCTTCAAGAACAACATATAAGAAACAACCCATTTGTCCTCTCTCTTGCGGCTGAAAACGGAAAATGTAGGGAGGAGAGGTAGACCTGGACAGTCAGTATTAAGCAATAATCAGGGCCATGAGCTCTGCTTCCCAGAGCTGTCGTCAGAGCTGTGAAAGCACTGAGGTTTACTCCAAGTTCTGGGAGAATGCCTTTTACATTGCTAGTGTCAATGAAGGGACAGAGTTCTGTGTGCAAGGAAGGGAAGCTGAGAATTATTGGTTTTGTTTTATTGATCACCCAGCAAGGGAATTAGCTACATTCAAACCTCCGGCTACAAGAAGTCACAAAACAGGTTTGCAAGATGTCAGCTACTCAACAGTGGCTCAACTTTGGTAACAATGCTTTGGTTGGTAGTTTATCAGAGACAATCCAGAACTTTTAGGGAAAAAGACACCAATAACTCGCTTATATACCAGAAAATAGAGGAACTTCGCTTTGTAAAACAAAACATTAGACTGTAGCGAAATGCCAAAAGCGCAACTGTATTTGTCCCATATTCACACCGAGGATCTACCCACCCAACAAATCACCCTGCACTTGCTAAACATTATGTCTATCACCCTCCACTGCAACACTGCTCTGAGATGTTGTCCTCACTTCTTGGTGAGCCCACACACAGCACCTGCCTTCCCCAGGAGATCCTTCCCCTCCCTCTTGGAAACCAAGACCTGAAATCCCACCTACAACACACACTGACACATCACCTTCACAGTTGCTCTCCTGTCCTGCCTCTCCCCACGCCCTGCAGCTGCACATAGCACAGTGAAAGCTACTGAAGTACAGTCAAATAAACACTGTAATTCATACAGCCCACAGGAGAAACAAGCACTTTTTCATAATTCATCCTCTCCACTTTGCACCACATTGCTCTATTGACCTATTTTCTACTGCTGACTCCAACACTCAAAGTTAAAGCAACACAGATCAAACTATTCATGCATTAACTCAAAAATTTGGGTTTCAAAGGTTTGTGTATGCACCATTACAACTCTTGAGTTTTTTTAGCTTGCAGAGCTATATAGACCACCAAACTGATCTTATAGACTAGTCATGTAATTTTGCATCTATGTGAGAAAAAATAAAGGTATTGTGTGGTTACTCTGAGGCAATGCCAGTGGTTGCAGTGAAGTTACCCTTACTTTAAATTTTTCTGAGATAAGAACTAACACCATTTGTCTTACAAAAATCGTTTGTAATTTGTGCCTTTGTCAATGAAACTGTAATCCCACTTCCACAAGGAGTGGGAGGATGAGGTACTGAAATCCACAGTCTTTCAGCTCGTGTTTTGCTTACTGATCAGAAATTAAGTAGCCTTTTGCTCTGCCAGTTGTCTCCATGGACTGAAAATAGGCTCAAGCAAATTGCTTGTGTGGTATAGACACTGAGATAATGCAGGGAGGCAGACTGAGATGCTATGAGAACACTTCCTATAAAACGGCATTTTTTCTTGCCCACTTGTATAACTATGTATATATACCAATGCATAAAATACCTTTCTCAATATTATTGAATAAAATGTTGGTTCTGCTCTCAGAAAAATCCATCTCAGATACTGATTCTGCCTTTAAAGGTGAGCATATTACAACAGAAGATTTTTTTAATTCCCATTTATAATCCTTTCTGCTTTCATGTAAGCCATTTTGTTTTTTTAAAAAAGGCACAATTCACCATAATATCATTATTATAGAAATGTTAGGAGTCAAGTGTCAACTGTTTTTATTGAACATTTAATCTTGCAAAAGTAGAAACTTGTAACATCATAAATAGTGGTTTTCAAAGGCAGTGCTAAAATGTCATCAAAGTTTTGGGGGTTTAGGCACCTGAACCTGCTGGTTATTTGAGCTGCATTTTAACTCTAAAGTAATTATCTTCCTGACCTTCCACATAATCAATGGATGAAACTGTGATTTACCAAACCTAGTGGCAGTTCTGCAAGTACCGTAATTTCACCCTTCATCATATAAATAAGTGAGAACTGAAAAGTTAACAATTAAAACAACTTTTAAGAAAGCCAGGTTTAAGCACCACCTGCTCAAACAGAAAGCATGAAAATGATTAAAAAGCTGTAACAAACCTAATCTTCTCCAGCTGAGTCCAATCTGCAGAAATGTTCTTACTGTAGGACACAGTGATGCTGGGATCTGAGTAACTAAAGCGACATGAACCCGATCCTGGGAAAAGCAATAAAATGAGAAGTGTTACGATGCAATGAAGCAATAAATGATTCTCCAATAACCACAGTTGCTGACTGTGCCTTTGTAATTTCATCGCTTCTCCTGATTTTAAAGAGCTTTGATTGATGATGAAATTTCCTGTGATCTGTGATCTGAAGGTAAACACAAAATAATGCATGCTTTATGAGTCAGAAATAAAGTAGAAATGATAAATCACAGCAGTGCTGTGTAATCTCTGCAAATTTCCCAGGGGAAGCCAAGCGAATTACTTAACACACCCTACAGTAGGAAAAAACCCCACCATATAACGTTTAAACAAAACCTTCCTATTAAAGAATAATCCACACGGCTGAATTCACAGGGCAAAACATAAAAAACTGTTTTCATATAACCATATAGAAAAATACTCCAGAATTAAAAATACAGTAAGCGATAGGAAAATGTATACAGAATTACTTGAGTTAGGAACAAATGCACTTTAGGTATTTAAAATAATAAAGATGCTATAAAATTAGTTATTTTAAGAACACCTGAAGAGAATTAAATTAAGAAATCATCCAATACACTTACTAGAGCCTATAATTAATAATAAATATTTGATGCTAATCTGGGAATCTCAAAACACCTTATAAAAATTAACTAATTAAGCTTTACGGCACCCCTGCAATGTAGGGTAATATATTTATTTTTGATTTATAAAAGACTGCCTTCTGGGTGTTGTCACAAAAGATAAGCTTAACAATTAATAAAGGGAACAGTCAAAATAACAAAACCTGAGATTGAAAAATTGAAAATCTAGAAAACACGTTAAACAACCTGAGTAGTAATTGAATACACTGAAAATACCTTTTTTACTCAGACACCAGATAACTCATCCACCACAGAAAATTCAACACCCAGTGAAACGGACAAGAATTAATCTCTGCTCCAAAACTCAAAACTTCTACTTCATAAGTGTGTTGAAATGTGAGATTCAAAGCAGAAGTCAATAGCTACCTTCCATATTTAGGAGAAGCAGTTCTCAATTAAATAGCACCTCTCATGTCATCAGGATACTTTTGAGTATCACAGCTTTGCTCACAGTAAATGTATGTATTATGTGAGCTATCAGTAGCATATTATATTTATGTGCATTTCAGAAACGCTCAGTCACACTGAAAGTTGTGTATTTACATATTTCTATACATGTATAAGTGTATATACATACACAAATGTGGAAACTACGGACCACAGAATACCATCATTTTCCAACTTGAGGTACTGATTTTTACAATGAAATAAACGGTCTGATTAAAAAGGTGTTAACCACTTGTACGAGAGAACAGCTTACACATTTTAATGGGAACATATGTCATTAGGTACAGTGCTTGCAGCCCTGGCTCCCCAGAGGCAGTTCATGCTCTCATCTCACAGTTCTACACAACTGCTTTTCTACTCTGAGATACACACAACGCACCCCTGAATAAAGAAGGACACCCCAAAACATGGGATGAAATCCTATCTCTAGAATTTTGCCTGGTACATCAACTAGCATCCTGGAAATGACCCACAAAGTTGCTTTCTTCTCTCTTTTACTAATGTTAATTGTAAATAGAGGAACATATACTTCTGTGCCACTACAGCTGCGTGGGGTACATTCAGCTGGTCTGACATGTATTCTTGCTGTAATGAGGCACAGAATAATTAATATTGCAAAGGCAGCAGGACTTTGAATTACCAAACATGTACCCAAAATGACTACAAAGCAACTGTCTGGTTATATTTTACTGACAAGGCATTTTATTTCTATCATATTAAAACCAAATGATGTCAGGAAAAGCCTTCGCGTTTCATATTTGCCCATCTGCTGAGATGGGCTGCTTTACTGAGTGACATCTGCTGTCGGTTCCTACTTCTGTGGAATTTAGGAGTTCCAAACCTTAATCACACTTGTTCATTTTATTTATGGAGGATTCAGTTAAAGAAACAGTGAACTTCAGCCAGTTTAACCGCTTTTACTGCCCAGAGGCTATGAGGCAAAACAGCAACATACTGAGTTTTCTGTTAGACAGAAATTAAAGGAACATAAACAGTAAAAATAACTAGCAATACAGACTTTATAACATGTGCCATTCCACCTAGCACTACAATCAACTTTGGATACAGTGCTCTTAAAGCCAAGACCAAACATGCAGCTATAAAGGGGGAGAAGGCCTTTTTTTGCTGGCCATACTGCAAGATGATAGGAAATAAGTGTTCCCCATCAGTGCAAACAATTTGAAAAATGCTACCTGTTAAATGTGGACACCCTCAAACTCAGCTGTGAAGATCAAAGTTATTGCTTAAAAGAAAGGAAGCCACTGAAAAAGGGTTTTACAAGATAGACAAGGTTTATCACTTGTTATTGGAAAGGGAGAGACAGAACAAAAAGAGGGGAAACAAGTCCAAGGGTTTATTATTATTTTAATAAGAAGAATAGGTTCCATCAAGTTTAAAATTAGTTTGGGAAAGGCATCAAGGTCACTTTAAGTAGCAGCTACTGTCTGTGACAAGTGTGGTTTTTTTGTTTTTAACTCAACATCATATGATGCCAAAATTATTTAAGTACCCAATTCTGTAAAGCTCAAACAGATAGTGACAAAAAAAGGAACTAAACTCATGCAGTTGAAAAAATCATCTTACAAAGTTCAGGCACAATATTTTGCCATTTGAACCATCGTTTTTAAATATACAAGAAACACATGACTCTGGTGCTTGCATCTTTTACACAACTAATATTTGTTGTAACGTACATTAAGAATTTCTTCCTGTGAAAAGGGAGGAAGGTGAACATAAAAACTGCACTCCAGGACAGGGTTTACTGGGATGGTGTTGAGAGCCAGTGGCTTTCAATGTAATTTTCAATATTGCTTTCAATATTAGTATTAATATTTTTACTATTACTCCATATTACTATTATTTCACTAATGCTAAACTGGGATTATCTAAATAATTCTGTAGAAATGTGCAGTTTGGATATTTGCCTCTTCCCGAACCAGCTAAGCTTTACTCTGACTTTGTGAACAAAGAGATGAACAAAATTGAAGTAGTTACATAGCAGGAACTGAGGGCAAATTCATCTGGGAAGGGAGGTGTCCTTCACACTCTTTCCAAAGATGGTAATAAACAGTTTGTCAGCTCTGAGCAGAGCAGCAGGGGCAAGATGTCAGGCTGTAAATCTTCATACTCGCCTATCCTCCAAAGAAAAAGTTGTGCAATGTGGTATAAAACCTTTTGAATAAGATGAGAATAGGCTTGTTTTAAATCAAGAATGCCCAGGTTTTGAATTAGCCATGAAAACAGGTAATAAAACATCACAATGATTACCATAAAGAAGTCTACATTAGTGAGTTACTGCACTAGAAAAAAGTGCCATTTTTTTAAGTAAGCTGAGTTATGTCACAGCAAGCCTGACACCTTAGTGAGGTTCTCACTAGCTAAATCTAAGATTTGGGATGAAGCTTTCAAAATATTTTATATTTTATTTATATTATAGTTTCAAAATATTTTAATCACCAAGAATAGCCAATTTTTTCCTCTACATATGTTTAGGACAGTTTATCCTTTGCTTTAAAGAAAAAAATATTTTTCTCCTTTGGAGTAATTTTATTCCTTTTGAAAGGCTTCTCGATGGAGTTCACAAACTTCTGAAACAGTTGGAAAAAAGCTAAGTAAAGACAACCTTCATGGATTTAATTTTAAATGATACATTTGAAGCTCTGACAGCAATTTTGTCTGTTATCAAAAATGATGAGCAGTTTCTGTTATAAAACCCAGCTATTTTAATATTCTGAATATTCTGAAAAACTGATTTATTTGGCTTGTACTTTATATGTCTGGATTTTGCTCTAAGGCAAATTTTAATAATATAAAATTTGCTCAAACTTGAATACAGACACTGATGCTAATAGGGGAGGGTTTTGACTGGCAGAGCATGGGAATGCTAAACAGCTTCCGACCACTGCTTTTGAATTCTACCTAAACCAAGTACGAAAGAATAGAAAAGGGAAACAAAAATACGCTTCTCAATTGCTTTGCAGCTTGTTTCAGAGCACTGGTAACCCACAGCCAGCATCTGACCAGACCTGACCACCCGCAACATGTCCCACTGAGGTGGTCATTACTTTTTGCCTCTTTTTGTAAGTCTTGTTAAGCTGATTATGTTTTCCTTTAATTTCATATGAAGTATTAGTGAATATTCTACGTTCCTTATTTTCTAAACTATCATGTGCATAGAAGTACTAAGAGTACAGTATTTCCGGAGAGATGTTATAAAGGCACTTTATACCACGTATTCGTATCCAGGTATTTGGTTAGTTGTATTGAGGCTGACAATGGCAGGCAAAATTAATTCTCACTACAGCTTTGCCTCCAACTGTGTCACTTTTACAGAAATTGGAGTCATATGGCTGTTGATCTCCAAGATTTCTTAACAACATTGATTAGAAGCTGGTGTTTTGTTGAGATAAAACTGGGTGCCATCTGCAAGGGAAGCAATGTTTTGCTCCTTATAGACTGTGACGTCCTCTGCCTCTTGACATCCTCTTGATAGTTCCTGCGAGTGCTTCTGTGGATAAGCAGATGAGATATCTAATGCTGGCTTTAAGGAGAATGAGTCTAATGTGGAACTGTGCAAAAAAAATTCACAGAAAAAAATAGTAGATGGATTTCAGCGGAGTCCTGTCTGTGGTCTAAAAACCAAAAGGGAGCTGAAAAGAATCAAGCTTATCTAACACTAGAAGATTGCTTTGATTCATTTCACTAATGTGACAAATAATGATTAGTGTTTGCTAAGGATTACAATTTGCTGATATTGCTTGAATTAAGCCAAAATGGATAGTATAAATTACTAGTGGTCAAATTTGGCTGGCTTGCTAATGGGTTTTTACAAATTAATGAACTGTATAGTCTCGTATAACAAATATTCTGTGGATCTTGATTTTTTTAGGTATATGTTTATATTTCCTTCTGATCGAGAAGCGGATTATATTAACTATGTTAAAAGATAGAAATTTTTGTGCTGAATATACCAGAAGCAATGCTACAAAAATTAAGAACTCGCAGTTCATCCCATTCTACCTTTGAAAGTTTCCTCAAGAGAAAAATCACAAGAGCATTTTCATCTTTCCTTGAAACCACAATGCTGAATTTAGTTACAAATGTGATTTTTAATTATGACACATTTTAGATCTTTAGGCTTTTTTTAAAAATGTTTGTCTTTGTTTATGGAACAAATTCTGAATAAAAATAAACATTTTATGCATAGAAAATTTTCAAATTAAAACCTTCAAGAACTGTATTCTATTTTGTAATTTTCGTTTGCCTTTTCATGACAGTAATTTTTATTGCCGGCTACTCCTTTCTCCCTGCTGAGAAGGACATTTTGATTTTCATATGCCCCTCTTTGTGTTCTGATAAACAGTCTGAAATAAATACCCAACACTAGAAAACAGAGATGTCAGTGAAGTTTGGCTTTGGTAAAAAACATTTCTAGCTTTAGTGAGAATTATGAATTTTGAAATGCAGTCTCAACTATTCCTTTTCAGGTTTCAGATAGCATCTAACTTTTGTTCCACTGAAGGTTTTAGGCTGTTGTACCATTTTGGAAATGCTGGGTAGTTACAACTAAATAAAAATAAAGGGTTGAAAAACATACCAAAAGCCTCCACCATAAAACTGTAGAAGATTAAAAGAATAATCAGTAAATACACTTTATAAAAATCAATTGGAAGGACTTCAAAACGAAGTCCTAAAAATTAATTGGAGGTCAGACCCTGAGCAACCCGTCCTTGCCCAGAGTGTGATCCTGGTTGGACAGTGTGGGGAGCACTGGAGCAGATGACCTCACATGGTCTCTTCCCACCCTGTCCTTTCAGGCTTCCCAATAACAGCAGTCGTACTTATTATGAATAAACACAGCTAATTTATTTTAGATGAGAAGTAAAGTCTGAGGAAATACTTATCTGGCTCAACTTCCTTTTAGTCTATTTATATTCAGAGATATGATGTGCTTCCTGCCCTCACACAAATTTGTTCTCTTCTAATGAACAAGATCAAATCACAATTCATATTGCTTTTTGTGCTGAGGACATTAAGAAGAGAAAAATAAGGCAGGCAAAGAACTGTATTTCCTTTATGTCAGCTTCCAGTTTATTCTGATGTAAAGAAGCTTAGCTATTTAGAGTGTCTCTTTTTGAGATACAGCCAGCAAGTATGTGCTTGGGTGATGTGTCTGTTGCCAAATAAATAATTAAGTGATGCTTCTAAATTTAACCACATTCTTAAATGTACTAACATTGCATAGAGTACCTTGCTGAAGGCAAGTGAGTGAGCAAACTTGTTAAGACCAGGATGTAACAGATACCCAGTAATTACAGCTACTGAAACAATGTCATTAACTCCCCAGAAATATTCTGTGGTTCATGAAAGTCTGACCAAGCAGTAACCCCTGTGCTCAGTAAGCATTTTCTGCTTGTATACCTGTATTGCATTCTCCAACATTATTGCCATTAAATGCTTAAAGTCAGGTTATGGGGACTCTAAGTGAGAGAGTGATCTTTCAATGAAGCCAGCCAAAATTCAAATATCATATTAAAATTAAGTAGATCAGGAGTACAGTAATAAGTATCGATAAGTAAAAAAAAACAACAGATGTTTTGTTTTTATTTGGGTTAACAGTCTGGGTTAGCTATGAAGGTCAATAATCAAGAAAATAAGCACTGTAAGGTGCTGATAAGGGTATTAATATACTGCAGGTAGGTAAATGATGTTTTATGTAGATCCCTTCAACAAGTTCATTCAAGAGAGGCAGTAGAAAACATGCAATGGGCCCAAGAGTTGCTATGTAGAAGGAGGTATCTTGAACAAAAAGATCTGAAAGTCTTTTCCTTCCCTGCTTTACTAAAATTCCCTGGCACCATGAAAATCTAGGAAGTACTTTTTTCAGGCCAAGTCAAGGCGCCTCTCTTTTCTGAAATCCTCCAAAACTAATTTCCTGCTTCTAACTTTCAAGGTATGTAAATAATAGCTGGTTTGGCAAAAGCTTTTTTTTTCTTTCTTTTTTTTTTTTTTTTCTTCTGCAATTCTTCATGGGCTTTCCCATTTTTATCTGTTTTTGCTTTCATGGAAACTCCCTCCCTCCCCCACTGGAGAGAGACCTAGGAGCATTTTGCTGAGCTGGGGGCTTCCCTGTCTCCCCTCCACCCCACTACAGATGCTTTGTTGTTTGACTTAATTCGAAAATGGACAATTTTAATCATGCAAAAGTGTTATCCCCATACAATGACATGAGCAGGATTAAGATGAAAGTCAGTCTGTAATCCAGCATTTATTATTTGCATCAACCAATTCTATAATGGCCTGCGTTTGACTGTGATGTGGTGGCTCAGCCACCTGCCCTGGCTCTGAATCCTGAGGCTCTCCTTATCTCCCTTGCTTTTCTCCACATAGTAAATCTGTAACACTCGCATTTTAATTCCTAACAGTGGTACAGAAGCTCTGTCATGGAAGTAATAAAGACAGTATTTCACTGTAACCTTGGGCTAGCCAAAACAACACAAATCATTTTGTCTCAAGGCCGTTAAAACGTCTTGCAAATACGGAATTAACTTTAAACCCTGTTTCCAATCTGGAATTATCTAGGCAGCCCCTCCTGTATAACAGCAAAATCAATAAACATGACCAACATTTCCACATGCTATGCAAAGCGCGCCAGATAATGTCACTTACTTGTCTTATTCTTCCACGTTAGATGTAATTTATAACCTATGCATCTACACAAAGGACTTTCCCAGGAAAGTGAAACTAGTAGGTTTCACCTCAGGTAGTAGTAAATGGCAATTTGGGTGGTGAGTCGAAAATCTTAATATTATTTTATTAGGGGGAATATGGGAAATGAAGCAGGCAGAAGAAGTGCACAATGGTGAATGACATTGATTTTGGCACAGAATTATATAAAATTCAAAAGTTTTTTGTCAAAAGCATAGGAAAGAAATTAGGACAAACAAAGGGGTTCAGACACATTCAGTGCTCTGTTCTCACTGCCTAGAAATGACTAGATCTGAACACAGCAACAATCAAGCTTCATTTCATGGTAATTTCTTACACATATTGTAAAAACTGGGTTTGGAAATTATTTAAGCATAGTTCATAAAGGGTTAAACCAATTTTGTTAACCACCTTCCTGACAATGAAATCCTTTAGAACCTCATGCTATCCCCGAAGTCCTCCACCGCTAGACAGTCTTTCTGTCCTGTGACCACCAAAGCCGTCCAGCCAACTCTCTACTGACACCACTATCAGTATGACCGTACAGATGTGCTGTGCCTGCACAGCAAACCTGGTGCTTCCTGACAGGCACTGGAGCAGCGGAAATCTGGGTGACTGATGAAAATCATCCATGCAGGTGAGTAAAGTGAAGGAGATGGCTCAGTGTGCCCAAAACATTTGGCACCACAGTTTCCGTCATGAATTTTTTGTGTTCGGTTAACAAGATAGAGAGGGATTTAAAAGATCAAATACTCTTCCATGCTGAATTAAGAAGGAACTTTTCACTTTGCTCTTTCTCTAGAGAAGTGCAAGTGAATTTTCATAGCAATTCTGGCAGAAATTATTCATCTCTGTCCAGTTCTGCTGAGGGTAAAACCAGTACTGCCTCATAAAATGGCTATTACAGAATTTGTTAGCCATCCACAGCTTCTGCTAATTGTAAACCTGACTAAACAAAAACGGGTATTAGGAGAAAATGATCAGCAATGGTTCCTCTCAGTTAAAGCTAAGGCCTATTTAACAAAACATGTTTGGATGTATGAATTTCTATCGAGTGGTCTGAATCCAAGCAGAGGATAAATAGAAGACATAAAAGCAATACTGATAATGTAACAGCTGCCACCAGAACTGAATTAAAACATGATAAAAATGTAAATGATAAGTGTCTTCAGACTGTTAAATGGGGCCAAATGCAGACATTGTTGTTTATGTGTCTGAGCCAAAGTGGGTTTGGGGTGTTTCTGTAGGAAGGAGAAAGACTGGCTTGCCCACAAAGATGCTCTGCAGAGTACTCCAGATGTGGCTCTAGGGTACAGCCTGGAGAAGCTGATATTCCCTCCACAGAAATATATGGAGGTCAGTGAATCAGCTGCACTATTTATGTAATTAGATAATTTCTGTAAGACTATTTTTTCTGTCACAGTCCTCCCTTTTCTGAGGATAAGAGGGAAGTAAATGTGTTTTCTGAAGCACAGAAACTTGGCAGATAAGGACTAATTCAACTATTATTACTATTATTATTGTTGTTGTTATTGTCATCATTGTTGTTGATGATGATGTTGCTGCTGTTGTTGTTGATGTTGTCGTTGTTTTTCAGTTTGAATATGGATAAGGGTAAAAAAGAGGTATTTCCAGTATCAATACAATCAATTAGATTTTACAATTTAATTCTGCAAGACTCACACTGGTAACAAAGGCAAAGTGCCACTGCACAAAATGAAAGGAAAAAAACTAAACCTGAAAAAGTTTTCCTATTTTTACTGAAGGTGATAAACATTATCTATGCTTTGTTTTCAGTAAATATCACTGAGACCCTTAGTCCATGGATTTGCTGAGTGAAACAGCTCTCATGTAGATTCCAGCACCCTTGGTAATTCAGGAAGAGTAATAGAGGCTGCTGGTTAATGATTCATTGACCTGATGTCTTAGGGTGAGGTAGGATATGACATGAAAACCCTTTTGAAACCATTATGTCAAAGATCTGCATGAAAATCAATGACCCTTACTCATATGCTAATCAAAAGCACTCAATAGCATATTTCAAATAGTTCTTCCTACTACACTCACTGAGGTCTGTTAAATCAGTCAGCATGAAAAACAGACTTTAAACAAACAGAGCCATATGCCCAGGTACCACACCTCTTAAAAAAATGCTGGCATAAAGATAAAATCATTACAGGTAATGCGATTACTCTTCAGTTAAGTACAACTGATAGCCTGACGGATTTACAAAGCCAAAGAAATCTGGAGTGAAGACAGGGGTGTTACTTAACCAGAAAATAAAGTCTCAAGAGTGGAAAGTACGTGGAACAATATTGGAGAATTTATTAGTTTTGTTATCACTTTTAGTGATTGTATGGTAAGATTGTTGATTAAATATTTACGTCCGTAGAAGTATAAAGTTTAGCATTTTATTTCCTTTTAGGGAAGACAGAAAATAGGGACAAAGGAGGCACCACTGAAAGAAGATTCCCCCAAGTAATGGCTCTGCACCCTAAATTACTGGGGTTTTATCTTTACCAAAAAGTTCTTAAAAGTTGAAAAACAATAACCTTTCTTCATTAATATTTTAAACCTATTAAAAAATATATCACAGAATCACAGAACAACCAGGTTGGAAGGGACCCATCGGATCTTCTAGTCCAACCATTCCTATCTAACACTAAACCAAGTCCCTCAAGACCTCATCCACTCGTGCCTTAAACACCTCCAGGGAAGGTGACTCATCCACCTCCCTGGGCAGCCTATTCCAATGCCCAATGACCCTTTCTGTGAAAAACCTCCTCCTGATCTCCAGCCTAAATCTACCCTGGCTGAGTTTGAGGCCATTCCCTCTTGTCCTGTCCCCTGTCACTTGGGAGAAGAGGCCAGCCCCCTCTTCTCTAAAACCTCCTTTCAGGTGCTTGTAGAGAGTAATGAGGTCTCCTCTCAGCCTCCTCTTCTCCAGGCTAAACAACCCCAGCTCTCTCAGCCGCTCCTCATAGGTTCTGTTCTCCAGCCCCTTCACCAGCCTTGTCGCTCTTCTCTGAACTTGCTCCAGAGCCTCAACATCCTTCTTGTGGTGAGGGGCCCAGAACTGGACACAGTATTCACACATTTATCCTTACGATGGAGTTCCACTAGAAAAATATTACAGGAGATGGATAAGCTGCAGGTAGATATTGCTTCTGATTGTAATAAATTAATTTTTACTATATGGAATCTGGTAGGTTTTATCCTTGTCAAATATTGTAATCAACAATAAAATTGCTTAACTGGAGGCTATTTAGACATCTTGAACACTTCCAGGGATGGGGAACAATGGAAGGAACAATGTTGGAATAACTTGGAACAATGGAGGGGGCAATAGCAACAGATAGCAGAGAAGTGACTGAATGATATGAAAGAAGCTAACAACGTGCTTTAACTTCTGGTCAGCCCTGAAGTGGTCAGGCAGTTGGACTAGTTGATCTCTTTAGGTCCCTTCCAATTGAAAATAATCCCATCCCATCCCAGAAGCAGCAGGAGAAAAGGGTTATTCTTACCCTACTAGTAAGGTCCAAATGCTTCTGGTTCCACACCAATGTGAAGATCATAACATGAGCGACCCATATTTTGGATAATACCTACTGGGATTTTCCTGAAAGGACAAAGTCCATCTGGCAAAATCACAAAGCGCTCTCCCAGATTAAAGCCTGCTACTAAAACCTCACACTGAAAACTGTCTTTTGGGTGAAGACTGATGTGCCAGACGATGTTTTGCTTCCTGTCAAGTTTTTTCTGTAGCAACAGCAGGGACTAAGCATTGATCCATGCAGAAAAGATACCTAAGGAATTTCCAGTGTCACTGTCAGTTGTCCAGACACTGAAGATCACCTTTGCTCACACATCTTCCATTTTCAAGTCTCTCTTGTTAACAGTGAATAATGCTCTTGGAGAGTAGCACTTTCTTTGCCAGCCTAGAAGTACTCTGAAGTGCGCTTAAGAACTTTAAGGACACGGATTATTATTTTATTTATTGCAGGAAGAGTTATTCTACATCATACTGAGTTTCTTGTAAAATGTTTCATTTCTCACAATGAACATACACTCCAACTTTTTCAAGTATGCCATGGTCTTGCCATTTTAAATTTGAAGTATCAAAGCTGTGGCAAGTCCTGGGTAAATGTATAACTGTCACAGACATTCTGTATATCTTTTTCCGGATGCCTGAAGTTGTGGCATGGTCACCACAAACTAACAAAAAGACATTTCAGAAGAATGCATTGAGCATAAAACAAAAGAAAGATTACAGCTAACTTTGCTTGTTATGGCGTAGGCATGGATTTCAACCATTAACTAGAGCTGACCAAAAGATTTTCACACTTTCCTTTACCTCTCCCTTACATTCACTGCAGCCTTTTGTCAGATAACGAAATAATGCTTATATAAAAGTAGAAGCTCCATCACAAGGTGGAACAGGTTGCCCAGGGAAGCTGTGGATGCCCCATCCCTGAAAATGTTTTAAGGCCAGGTTGGATGGGACCTTGGGCGGCCTTATCTACTGGGAGGTGTCGCTGCCCATTACAGGGGGGTTGGAACTAGATGATCTTTAATGTCCCTTCCAATCCAAACTATTCTATAATTCTATGATCCCAATGAATAAGAAAAAATAATCTCTGTCAAAATGTGCTGTTTCTGTATATAAGACAGCAGCACTGATAGCAGTGAGTTGCTGAGAACTTTCATTCCTAGAAATTCATGCAAACTATGTTTTTTCTTTAGTATCATACTACATGATAACTTTTGCGTTCCATTTCCAAGTCCCTTTTGCATTAAATCAAAGTCAATGCTACAGATTTGAAATGACCATAACTCAGCTAAAATAAATGAGAGAAAATGTGTTTTACATTTAGAAACAAATTGAAAATGTTGCAAGTCATGCATTTGCCATAGAAGGGTAGTTTTGGGGGGCAGCTGAAAGTAAAGATTAATGACTGGTACAAAATAAAATCCCCAAAAGTTTTTTAAATTTATTTGGAGAAAAAGCTTGGGCTTGGACACTCTCTTTCAAAAAACTAATTACAAAACCCAATTACATTAATACAAAATATTTGGCTAAAGTCGGGTCCCCAAATCTAACAGAGGAAAATTCTGGGTTTCGGAGTGAGAAATAGAGAATATTTCAGCTAATTAATCAGACTAACACTGTGTGGCAGCTGAGTACAGAGGCTTTTTTGCAATATTCTGCAATCCCAAGCTATTGAATTAGATGTTCTTGTCTGAAACATCCCAAAGGCATCGCTTTAAATATCTCAATTAACAACCCCATTGAACATTAAAGAAACTTCTAGACTTTCTCTTGCACATATCAGGGTTTGGTTGTAAAGAACTGTAGCCATGGATGATTAAGACATCCAAAGTAACAGAAATTTTCTGTGCACTGAGTAGAAACATCACCCCAGCTATGGACCAAAAGGCAAATGTCACCAGCTCTGGGTGGTTCCAAGTAAATGCCATGTGGCAGGTAAATTGCTCTCACTCAAAAAGGATACTGCATATTAATATTGTCTTCAACAGACCTTACTACTTAAACTGTCATCGTAAGTAAGCCTTCATTTTAATTGTGCCCTTTTAACCCACTTGCCCTTTAAAAGGCAAGACTACCAAATAGGTGGCACCTGAAGGATATTACACAGAATGTAGTTCATTAAGGGTAAGGTTTTACTCTACCTAACCACATCGTTTAAAAGGAACTGGGATTTATGGTGAAATCAGTAACATTTTTTTGCTTAATTTCCCAGTCCTCATTTTATTATCTACCTGCAAATACAAAATAGCACCTGATAATTCGTGGTGATAGAAATCAAAGGATATACACTACAGTGTGGGTAAAGCTAGGTGACAAATTTAATATAAAGATATCCCCAAAAGATTACAGCTTAAGTGATTCCATGGTCGATAGAAGCTGTTAAACATTCTTTTAAAAAGAGGCAATTCCCTTGGATGAATCCCTAAATAGGGCTATGATTAAATCGGACATTTGGGAATAAGCTGGAAAATGGCAAATGCCTAGTATAGATTTATGATTTTAAAGCCAAGTACTGCTGAGCTCAGCAGCAGTCCCCTGGCTTACGATGGTTTTTATCAGTTACAAAACCAATCTGTACTGTATTTCAAGCCCAACTTAGACAAACGGGGAAATGTGATGCATTTTGAACTTCAGGCTGAAATTTGATTTCCTCAGATGTGTGTCCACCCCTTTCCTGCTCCATCATACCAGGGTTTTTACTAGTTTCTGCTGGTACAGGTTAAGGTATTCCCACCATATTCTCATTCCAATATTATTGTATAGGATATTTCTTACTTGGCCTATTTTTACCCCCTTTTTTTTTTAATACGACCTTCCCTGGCTGATAGGAACAAAGGCTATTTGTGAAATCTAAAGTCTAATTTTGAAACTTCACAGAGCTTCCATCCTTCCCCAGTTCACCTACATCAGACACCAGCTACTGAGCTGTGACAGCAACTGTTTATCTACCAACTCATTCAGCTTATACTACAGCTCTAGATCACTGTAAGAATAATCCATAGAAGAGTTTTTTTCAGATTTTCCTGGAAAGCAAAATTTCTCCATCATAAAAAACTTTCAGCATTATAAAAGTCACCTATCCTTGGGCACAGCCATGGGTGGGAGGGCCTCTCCAGGCAAGCAACACATCCTAGCACAGTAAGTGAGCTGCTTCCCCTTAACTGGCTGAATGAAACTGCAGGGTAGCTCTAGGCTGGCTTTGGCTGGAGGTGCTTAATATTTATGCAATAATTCAGTTTAGGAATGGATACATTTTTTAAAAAAAATTTAAAAACAGTAATTCAAAATAAAAGGATAGATACCATCCTTAGAACTCTTAACACTGCAGGCAATTGCAGGGCGGCAGGTAGTAACAATGACCTCAGATAGTCAACTGAATAACTTCAGGTGAAACCAAATTTAAATGATGTATTTCTAAGCCTTCTAGGCCTTTGATTTCCAATCCATTAAAAAAATCATGCTGCTTGCCAAGCTACCTTTGAGCTATTATTTTCAGATGAGATTTCTGGAGTTTAATCACATGTCTGGTGAGATACTTTTGGAGAATTACTTTTTCAAAAATAGGAATATGATTTGGAAACATACATCCAGGCAGCCACAGAGGAAGCAGGCCACATTTCCTGCCAGCATTTTTATTGAACCATTTATATCATAAAAACATTTTTCCTTCATACTTTGATCACTGAAATACGAATTAACAAATTGTGCTCCCAGTATGCCCTCAGTCCAAGCCACGCTATAATTTACAGCCACAACAACACAATAAAAATGTGCAATAGCTTACAGCAGGAAATACAAGTAATGCAGTATACAACCATGCTGCTGATAATATGAACTAGATAGCATTTAGTTTTGGTCTGCCCTACCTATTCTATTTGTACAGACATGTTAAAAATAGCAGTACCCAGTCATAACTTGCAATATATCAAAGGTTTAAAATGTCCAAAAGGTTCATTTTTTTAGAGAAACAGTAATCAGCAATGACTTTTTGCACTTTCCCAGGTAAGAGAGCAGGCTAAACTTACCAAGGGAAAATTGAAGGATGGATGCAGTCGTTGTGTTAAGGCCAGTGGTGGTCTACAGGAAAAAAAAGCAGACAATAGAGAGGTTGTGTTAGATCAGCAAAACAATACATTCATCACTTGTTTATCTTTGAAAGTATGGAAACTCTCTGGATACTTAGATCTCCAGTGCATAGAAGTATTAATCACCAGCCCTTTCAGGCTGAGTGATGATGCACATTTCTGTTATGTCACTTCAATTATTGGTAACTCATCATATGTCAAAGCTGAATCTTATTTTTCTTTTACTGTAAAATGTCTACAAACAGAGTAAAATTTATGTCAAACACTGGTGCTTGACCACTGTTAACAAGACTGAAAAATGGAACATTGTGGTCTATGGTCAACCTAGTATGAATGTGTAGGTACAGAATGGTTTTCACTTACTATGCCCAGCACAAAACAAGTAACAAAAATGACCAAAAATAAATAATAAAGATAACATTAAGTAAACCTACAATAATAAAATGAAATATTAACAGGGAATAACAAAATTTAAGTCCTCAACAGCAAATCAAACAAAACCTTGGTGATACTGCATAATATAAACAATTAAATTTTGTAGTAGCCTGTTGACACAGGCACACTGTTGACATCCAACTAAGACCTAGAAACAGGCAGACAACACTGAACAGCTTGCTCTACGTTCAGCACATCACCCTCCTCTGATGCCTTCCTTTCTCCTGTCTTTCAATGCCCCCATATTTCAGCAGTTCAAATAGGATTGTTTTCCTGAAAATAGTACAAGAAAAAGAGCAGTAACGTGTTGTGAAGGACGCTTATTTATTTTCTGCTCATTTTGAAAGGTGTACTTAATAATATTGCTACATAACAAGCACAGCAGAAGCACTGCCAAAAAAACACTGCCTAATCTAGTTTTTGCTTGTATGAGAGATTTAGAGGAAACCAGACAGTAGTTAAGAATGAAAACAAATAGTAATCAGCAAAATACAAATAAACATTTTTGCTTATTGACACTTAACTGTCCTTTTCTAAATAAATCATCAGCCAAGTGAAGACAAGACTCAGTGACTTGGAAGATGCTACATTCTAGCAAGTCTCCATTAACTATGACAGTATTATAAAGGCAATTTTATCAGCGTTTTTAATGATGAACAGTACAATCTCTGCATAATTTCCCTGAGTCACACAGTGAAAGCAGAGATTCTTCCATTATCAGGTATTCCTGTGCTCCTTATCTACTATGCAGATAAACATGAAAACTGGTGAAAGAGACCTTTCTCATGTTTGAAGTCCCGAAGTTTCACGATCATCTCAAACTGCAACTTTAAAAACTTTAAAATTTGGCACCACCTGTACATAATCTTTACTTACAATAAAGTTTTCCTCCCTTTGGAATATTTTTAACAGGTAATTTTAGTCATTAAACAAAAATAGGCAAGCTGCATTTATGTAACTCTTTTAAAAATACAGTCACATCTCTATTTAAGTCCATTCTGTCAGGATCGATTCAGTATAAGGCATCACATTCATCATGCCAAAAAATATAGTGCTTTCTGACTTGAGTTATGAGTACCTATTATATTAGTTTACATTCAATTAATTATGTTTTGCAAGTTCTAATTTGAAAATAAAACCCTTTATCAATGTTCAATGGCCCATATCACCAAGAAATTAAATGTATCAGTTCTTACAAAAGAGGCATTTGTGTAGACTTAAAATAAACTATGCTGTAAGTCATTTCAGTAATGCTTTAGGAAAAAAAGCAGTAGACATGTTAATAACTTCTTTGCAAGTTCTGCAAAGGACTACCGAGTCTAGACGCTACAGAGAGGCTAGTAGAGAGTCTTTAATAGCTAATTTATTTCTTTTGCAACAAATCCTTACCAAGAGACATAGACAGTTGGCATTAAAAACTCCTTTGCCTGCAGTAACAGGCAGCTGCTGGGAGTCAGGAGAAGAGAGGGAGGTGAAGGAAGCAAACCAGCAGCTGTCACATCTGTTGATACAATGCATTTTGCAAACTCAACTCTTCTTGACTAAGTATTTTAAAGCAATAATGTGGTGCTAGGAGCCATGAACAGCAACAGATATTTCAGAAGTCATTTCAGTCAGGAACAGAATAGGATTAAAATACTAAAGGTGACAGAATAAAAAAGCATAATGATTGGAAAAAAAAAAAAAAAAGAGGTTTTAAAATCTGTGGCAGGAAGAGATGAATGGTGAAATCACCAAAACATGACTACAAATCAGAAAGAGTCTGGTTTTCAGAAAATAGGGATTTAAACCTATGACTATATTAAAAAATAAAACTAGGTCATACCTATGGCATGAACGTAGTCCTGTGCTCAACCAAAACATTAAGCCATTAACATGTTCCTTCAGAAGGATTTTATTTTTCTGCAACACTGCCGTAATGTTTATAAACACTTTCATTATTAGGCTGCTGTAAGTGTGATGATTCTTTTTCAGCTGATTATTTAATCACACCACTTTGGAATTGTAATACATTTTTCCAAGTTCCTGATACCTTAGTTAGTGCTACTTTACCACATGTTAATTGGAGAAGTACAGTCCAAACCTGCATTTTGAAGTTAATTCATGATTACTAAGGATAATGTAAATTATATATCAGCAGTGACAAGACAGCTACTTAATGACATTTTAAACTGCTTATGGCTGGACCCTGCATTTGCTAAATGTCAGAGACAGCCTGGGCTGCAGTGATCTTGTACTGGTAGAGTTTGCAGTTCTGAGGGTTATGGGTCAAGTGAAGATTAAAGTCAGGACCCTGACTTTTAGAAACGTAAAATTCCAGCTGTTCAAGGAGTTAGTCAATAGGAGCCCTGGGAAACCGCCCTCCAGGACAAAGGAGCAGAACAGAGATGGCAGACATTTAAGGACACTTTCCATAGAGCACAAGAGCTTTTGATCCCCAGATGTAAGAAATCAAGAAAGGAAGGCAAAAGACTGGTGTAGCTGAATTGAGATCTTCTGGTCAAGCTAAAGGGAAAGAAGGAAATGTATAGGCAGTGGGAACAGGGTGGTATCCTGAGAAGAGTACAGGGATGCTGCCTGGTTGTGTAGGGATTAGGAAGGCCAAGGTGTGTCTGGAGCTGAACTTGGCAAGAGATGCAAAGAATAATAAGGTCTTCTACAGCTGTGTTAACCAGAAAAAGAAGATCAAAGAAAATGTAACCCCCCACCTTGATGAGCAAGACTAGAAAACTAGTAACAGTAGACAAGAAGGCAGAGGTACTCAACAACTTTTTTTTACCTAAGTCTTCACCAGCAATCTCTCTTTCCACACTTCTCAAGTGGATGGGCCACAAGGCAGAGACTTGAGCAGCAAAGTCCCTCCTACCATAAGAGAAGATCAGGTTTGTGAACACTCGAGGAATGTGAATATGTGTAAATCTATGGGACCTGACAAGATGCATCCCAGAGTCATGAGGGAATTGGCTGATCTAGTTGCCAAAGCATTCTCTATAATATTTGAAAAGTCACGGCAGTCAGGAGAAAAAGGGAAACATTGCACTCAGTTTTAAAGAGGACCCTAGGAACTACCAGCCTTTCAGTCTTGCTTCTGTGCCTCGAAGATCATGGAACAGATCCTCCTAGAAGCTGTGCAAAGGTACATGAAGGACAGGGAGGTGATTAGAGGCAACCAGCATGGCTTCACCAAGGACAAGTCCTGCCTGATCAAACTAGTGGCCTCCAATCATAGACTGACTACTTCAGGGGACAAGGGAAGAGCTGTGAATGTTGTCTGTCTGAACTTCTCAAGGCCTTTGACATAGTCCCTCATGACATTCTTATCTCTAAACTGGAGAGGTACAGATTTAATGGGTGAACTGTTCAGATGAGGAAGTGGTGCCACGGTTGCACCCAGAGGGTAGCACTCAGTGGCTCAGTGTCCTGGTGGATATCAGTGACAAGTGGTGTCTTGCAGGGGTCCATAATAGATACAATGCTGTTTAATAGCTCTATCAATGACACAGACAGTGGGATGGAGTGCAACCTCACCAAGTTTGCAGATGGCACCAAGCTGAGTGGTGTGGCTGACAGACCTGAGGGACAGGATGCCATCCAGAGGGACCGGGACAAGCTTGAGAAGTGGGCCCACGTGAATCTCAGGTTCAACAAGGCTAAGTTCAAGGTCCTGCCCCTGGGCTGGGACAATCCCCCATATCAATACAGGCTGAAGGATGAAAACATTGAGAGCAGCCCTGTGGAAAAGGACTTGGAGGTACTGATGGATAAAAAGCTGGACACGAGCTGGCAGGAGGCATACTCATGCAGCCCAGAAGGCCAGCCATATCCTGGGGTCTGTTAAAAAAAGTGTGGTCAGCAGATCAAGGGAGGTGATTCTGCACCTCTATTCTTCTCTGCTCTGGTGAGTCCCCACCTGGATGGAGCACTGCTTCCAGTTCTGGGTCTGTTAGAGTGAGTCCAGAGAAGGCACACAAAATTGATCAGAAGGATGGAACACCTCTCCTATGAAGAAAGACTGTCAGAGTTGGGGTTGTTCAACCTGAAGAAGGGAAAGCTCTGTGAAGACTTTATTGCTGCCTTTCAGTAGTAAAGGGGATTTATAAGAAAGATGGGGGCAAACAGGGTCTGTTGCAATAGGACAATGATTTAAAACTAAACGAAGGTAGATTTAGACTAGATATATGGAAGACATTTTTTTACAATGAGGGTGGTGAAACACTGGAATAGATTGCCAAGAGAGGTAGTAGATGCCCAGCCCTGGAAACATTGAGGGTCAGGCTGGAGGGGGCTCTGAGCAGCCTGATGGAGTTGAAGATGTCCCTGTTCAGTGCAAGGGGGTTGCACTAGATTACTTTTAAGGGTCCCTTCCAACCCAAGCTATCATATGATTATATTTTTCAAGCAGTGTTACCTATGCCCAATACTACAACTAAAAATGAGTTTAAAAATTGGGAAAATTGTACAAGTGGTGTGACTTAATTTTTCTACAGGATATAAAATAATGCATCTCTTTTCAAGGCTGTTAATGAAGCATAGTACATTTAAATAGGATTCAAATAGCAGAGAGGCAATTTAGCATCCCTGTCAGGATTCCCCTGCTGGTGCTGGCTGTGAGGGAAATGACTGAAATTTCCTTTATCCGTACAATTTCTGAATTAGTTTTATATGTGTTTATGACTTTCCGTCACCAGACTGGCAATATCTACATTGCATTTGTGGAATTCTGGTATCAGTTAAGGATGCAAAATTAACCCCATGAAAAGAATTGTTGGGATCTGAAATGAAGAGTAAATGCCTGGCAAAAACCACTTCTCCTTCATGGCACTCTTCCATGTATGCTCTTCAAATAGATCTAATCAGTGTCTTCCTCCACTCACAGGACAGTAGAAAACATGAAAATGAATTTTGAATAATACAGACTTAAGAGCTTGTCTTTTGATTTTTTCAGTTCTTTCCCAAACTCCTATTCTATGTATATCGTTACAGGTACCTGACCAGAGTCAGCATGTGGGCATTGATTATATATCTTTCAATTAATTTTCCACACTCAGATGATCCCAAGTTAATGCAAATTGCACAGTGTTGTTTCTTACAGCAATTTTACAACCAAACTACCCCTCAATGAGATTAACTCTGTCATCTCCATCATGACTCAATTTGTTACATACACTTTCCTAAGACTGGCAGGTTCTTGCCCTAGGCTGCATTTAAATCTGTAGGATGCTGTGTTCACAAGTGATGTTTCACAACCAAATTACCATTTGTCAGCAGCAACAAGGAAAAAAAAAGGACACAGCTAACAAAATAAGAGCAGAAAAATTAAACTTGTCTCTATTTCACTGTCAGAAATAAAAAGGGAGTTACAGGAGTTTGACAACACAGTTCTATTTCCTTGCCTTTCCATTTTTTTATAGATGCATTACATAACTTGGATGCACAATGGATCAAGAGACTTTCTCTTGCAAACCACGGCAAGAACCTTTGGTTAAGATCTGTACTTTAAAATGCTGTGAGGTTCCTGGGGTCATCTTCTATGGCCCTGTGACCTTGCTATCTTGCTCAAGAGTCTCCCTGCTGAACATCAGACTTGCAAAGCACACTGACATCTCTGCAGTCAAGGCAGCCTCAATTCATAGCCCCAAGTCCCAGCCCTGGCAAATAAGCCAGCCTTAACTTACCAGTTCTCTGGGACCATATGGCTCACAGAAAGTGACGGCGTTGCCATGCATTATCACACCACACTGCTCTCCAACCTCACAGTTACTGCATTCAGACCTGCAGGAAGAACACATCATGTTTAAAACAGAAATAAGAAATCATACATTTGAAACTACATCAGGCTGTAAACTGTAAAAAACAACTATTACAGCTTGATGCTCAGACAAATTGGACTGTTTTGTTGTCATGGTGCTGTATGTAAAGACTGAGCTTTCTAGAGCTGCCTCTTGAGCAAGACCCTCACAAAGAACTACTTGCTCTCTGCACATTGTCCCCACTCAGAAAAAGAGTGGCCCCGCTTATTGACTGCAAAAATTCACATCATGGGAAACCAAGTTGAATTCTTAAATATATAATTTATCCTGAAGTTACTCTTCTTCCAATACCCTTACTGCATATTTGATATACTGTATGTATACGCAGTGCTGCAGAATTATCATACAGAACAACTCAGCAGAAGGAGGTAGAATCAGCCCCGCTCTGGTTTGTAGGTCAACAAGAAGCTCCTACAGCCCAGCCGCTGTAATACAGCTCTTGCTGCTGCTTTCTTTTTGTCATATCCTATATTCCTGGTAACAGAAAGCTACTACTCTATTCACCTTTTAGGGGGAAAAGTATGAAGGAAATCTCACAGAGGCTGGTAAGGGCTGCTGAGCACTTACCAGGATCAGGTTTGAGGATCAGGTTATCAGCTCTGGGCACGAGGAGCAGATTTTCAAAAAATCTTGGAGATGCTGCCAGCCTCTGACAAACTGTCTCTGACAGTGCTGACCAACTTTGCCTTCAGGCACCCGAAGCTCAACTTTAAGCCTACAGGCTCCCAGAGCAACTCCACTGTAAGCAACGATGAAATCACTCCAAACTTTCTTATTTCTCTTTGATTTTTGTCTGTACTTTTCTAACTGATATTTTTAGAATTTTAAGTGCAGTGGACTCATCCAAAGGGTGTTTAGGCAGTTTTTTTTCCTTTGCCTTCTCTGATTCAGAGTGCCTCAGGCTGGTTCACCCTTTCTGGTGTATAATGCTGTCAAAATACACATTCCCTGATGTGCAGTCCAGATCTAGCTTAGTAGTTTGCAAAGGTTTGGTTTTCTTCTGATTTTAATTCTAATGACTAATTTATTTAATATTTAATGACTAATTTATGGTTGGCGGATCTTACAGGAAATTGTATAGACAGGAAAAAATCCCAAAGAGACAGAGACTTGCTGTCAATGTATATAATAAGAGATTTCAATGATCATAGTTGATTTCTACACAAGTTCCCTTGGGTTTTAGTCACCTCTTTCCCTAATTGATAGTGCTTGTTTATCTTTTCATTAATAAGTTCTGTTATAAGTTCTGTCTTTCTGTAAACTGCTTGGAGCAGGATTTTTCTGTTCCTGGACAGAAATCCATCAGCCCTCCATGATCCTGGTCAGGGCAAATGGAGTCTCTAGCAGCATTGTTAGACAAAGGCTGGTAGTTTTGTCAGCTACCCCATGGGACTAGGGCAGCTTTCCCCTGAAGGTACCATATATCCAAAAGGTCTAAGCAGGGACGGACAGACTGCAGAGAATCCAGATAGCTATTAGAAATAATGTTTAAATTAATTTTTAAAGTATCTGCCAGCTAAGTGGAGTTACCATCTCCTCACTCCCCAGGAGACCTTCCCAGGGCAACAAAGTGGGGAAACTTGGCAGAATGGGTTGACTATGGGCAGCGTACAATATCCTGCACAATACCCTGCAGGTCTGTGAATGCTAAGTTGTGCTGAGTGATAGATGCTAGGTTTTCAGATGCATAGATGTGGTGAATAATTGATTGTATTTGTTATTTTAAGTCTCTTCAGTCAGTCCTGGGTGAATTCAGTAAATGACTGCCTTTCTTTTGCCCAAGTCCTTTACAGAAGTAGAAGACAAATTACTCTTTCCCACTTTCCAAACTTCTCCCTAACTCTGAGATTTTATTAAAGGTCAGTTTCAGCTCCACTTCCCAAAACAAAGTCAGATGCAAAAAATCCTTGAGTTTTCTTCCTGTATAAACATGTCAATAAAGTCATTCAGCAGTTCACACTGATAATACTTAGTATCTGGGATTTAAATAACAAAATTAAAACCTCCAATAAAGTCATGTAGTTTCTAAATATGAGGCAAGAACAGAACATGTGAGTGAACCAAAATGTACTCTAAGAGAAAATGCAGAAACAGAGTTCCCATAGTATCTTTTGTCACTATCTAAATTTGAACTGATTTCTAAACTCTGATAGCTGAAGAACAGAAGAACAGGAACTAGAAGAATACTTGGAATTCTGAAGGACTGGCTGTTTATGGGCATTATTTTCATCATATGGCCCTACATTTAGGAGTTTCATAGTTTCAAGTTTCAAGTCATAGACTACTTGCCTGAACTCCTGATATGTGCTGGGAGAGGCAGAGATGGCAGGAAAACTTTGCCTCTGAATACTATGTGGGGAATACTAAGTCACTTGTAAGAGATCAGGTTATATAATTCAATCATTATTTTAATTTTGTAATTCTCTATTTCAATGAATATGAACTGTTTCAGCTCTTCATCTATTTTACTTCCATAACATGGTCTATAAAACACTGTCTTTATAGAGTTGTTTCATCGTCACTCATCTTTTCAAGGATGACTCCTTGTGTAAGAAATTAGATGGCTGTTGGCAATCCTGATTCAAACCCCTCTGCTTTCTTTGAAATTAATTACCTCTGACCAAAAATTGCTCACTAGCTTGACAGGAATGCATGAGGAGTAAGATAATTGATCTGGTGTTCCTCAGATAATCGTCATTGTATTATGTGGATAGAAATGATACAATTTGATCCTTTTCTGATGCAGACATAAAGGTTAATTTCTTTTTCATTAATACAAAAAGGAGACAGTATTAATTGTCCTGCCTGGATGCAAATTTTAATATTATCTTTCCCAACTGCTTGGTCTAAAATTTTGGAACATTAAAATAATTGCAGTTTTTTCTTTCCAATTGGTATTCGCTGCCACTGCTGACATGTGTCATATTCATGTGCATGTCTTCTCTGCAGATCTGCCATTGCTCTCATCTCTGGTTTAGAGAGTCCCACTTCTCTCTCTGCTGTTGTTTTTCACTCTGCTGAAGGGGAAACATCTGCTGTTTCCTCATCCCTATTTGTCATCTTGTTTCCCTCTACAGTACCTGAGGTTTTGGACATTATATTGACTGATGCCTTTTGTGATGTTTGGACTATAAAGGAGATAAACATCTCAAGCTGCCAAGAGACTTTTAAACATAAATCTTTCTGAAGTTTAATCTTGCTGTTTTAGAGAAATTAGGAAACCATTTTAGGGCTTCTCTCTCCTGTCACAAAGCTTTTCTGTACTTCTTTGTCACTGGAAATATCACGGTGGCTCTTCATTTCTCATATGCCATGCAGAAGTGATGGAATCTATTTGTTATTGATTGATTTTACATGACCAGCTTTTCTTTGTATCATCTTTGAAAAGCATCTTCTGTAAGTGATCACTGTTTAGAATGCTGATAGTCTTTGAGGTGAAACCTGGCATCAAGTTGGGAAGGACAGCAACAAGCTTCTGTAGAGTGTTGCTTTTTCTGATGTACTGTTGTCTACAGCCCTACTATTAAAATGAAGTGTTCCATACAGAAACATACATTAATACCAGCATCTATTCTTTACTATTTATACATCTTCTTTTTTCCACTCATTTTGTGCCAACATTAAATCATTTATCATAGGTCTAAGAAGAGTATATTCTTCTAGATTTGTTGTTGTTTGGCTTGATTTAGTTCTTATATAGCACCCTTTTTATACTTTCCTCTGCAATTTTATGAGGTTACATAGAGACAAGATGGTCGCAGAAGCAGATGCTTGTCAACCTAGGCAGTCTTCCAGATACTAGCTATATTGGACTACTTCTCATCCAGCCATTCCCTGGCCTTTGCCTGGCAAGTACTACACAGAGCAGATCCCCTTTCCCTACAGAGGAATTCAAATACTTCTAAGGCTTCTGAGATTTCTGAACTGACATACTTCCCTGCCAGTTTTCAGCAAGTCTCATGCACCAATCACATGCACCATTAGACTTCTCATTGAAAAATGCACTAAACATTACTTTCTAATCAGTTCCACAACTGTGGATTGCTTAGCATGGTCATTGGTGATATATTTATCACAGAGTGGGAGTCACTTACCTACCTTAATTTCCATAGATAACATGTTAGACATAAAATACACTGGACGTTTTATAAATGTATCAGGCAAGTTTCTCTCACACATAAAAGAGATCTTTGTAAAGTTAGTCACAAATGAGAAAGAAATACAGAAGTATTTGCTTAAGTAAGCAGGCTTGTGCCTATGGGTTGAGGACTCTAGAAATAATAATGTTCTAACATTATTGTATGCTGGAAGAAAATCATTAGAGATTATTTTGACAGACCATGCAAAATAGTTGTTGTGGTTATGTCCAAAGAAAGTGAGAGAAACGAAACATGTTGCCATATCTGCTTTCCCAGCACAGAAACCTTCCCAGCTTCTTTCTCCTTATGCATCTTCTCCTGCTGCCTCCTCCTCCCGTTGCCCTCCCCCACTTTAGCAATTTCTCCTGTTTTCTGTCCATCACTAAAATGTGATTTAGGTCAGAAATCCATTCCCAGATGCTGAGATGTTTCTGTTTACAAACAACCACATCCTGATCTTCCCTTTCTCCTCCCACTGTGGCTCCAGAAACACTTGTTTCTCCTTGGTGACATTCCTTCTCTGCTCCTGAGCCTCTGAGGAAGCATATGATTGGTTCCTGGGAGGGATATGTCTTTTAATGCATTTGAAAGAGTAGAAATCCATAAAAACCAGGCAATCACTCTCAAAATCCTACAGTGCCCTTGTGCAAAACAGTTATTTGATGTGAGGCCTCTCCCAGGGATGGAGTGACACATTGGCTCTTCTGGGTGTCATAAAATTAGACACACAGAAAAGCAATAAAATGCTTTGCTTGTGCACTTGGTCTGTACACCTGTGCCAGAGCTACACATGCCAGAAAGAGGATCAGGAGGAGTGGGACAATATTAATCACATCCAAGCCAGTGTTATGCAGGATTTGGGAATAAAAGATTAGAGCAAAATATTAACAATTCTTTTTTCATCTTTGTATGAATAATGGTTTCAGAAATTATTAGAGTGGCTTAGTCTAACTGGCCCCTCGTGACATGGCACTGCTGGAGTATCGGTACACACAAGGCAGCTGCTGCTGCATTTTCTGAGCATTGCAAACCAGGGACCAAGCAGGGCCAGAATACTGCTCTACCAGTTGCCGCAATTGTTTGTGGTAAAGATGGGATTTTAGCAGCTGCCAGGGGGAAAAATGCAATTTTAGGGTGGTTGGTATAAACTGTTAATAATCCCTGATTTAAATCCCACTAAACAATCAAATGAGAATGAGCCTCCTGCGACTAAGTGGGTCTTCACTGGAGGCAAAGCTAGAAATCCTTTATGCCGAAAAGCTCATGACATATCATTATAGCTTGCTTTTATTTGTGTTCCACTTCTATTTAGCACTGCTGAAGATGTTTGCTTTCTGATGTTATTACAGGAAAACCTTTCTTAGGATTGTGGTGAGTTTTGGGACGTTCTCTCCCGGCACATACCACTCTAAACTGACCCACCAGCCAAGGTGGGACAAGGATATTCCAGGGGGAACAAGTCCATATCTTACGGATAAAAGGGGCAGGAGGCTGGGGGGTCTTTTAGTCTGATTTTTTTTTTTTTTCTGTTGAGACTTCTATACAGCAATGATGAATTTAAAGATAAGAGAGCAATGGATAAATAAATTATGAGGCTCTCAAAAGACAGGCCCTCTGTGAGTTATGAGACATCTGCAGGGAAATAATGCCTCCTCTCATTTCTTTCCACTCAAGTCCATTTAACACACTGCTGCTAAAGCTACCTACCTTGGCAGCTATTCTG